>NW_026509648.1:5000-13702 GCF_026875155.1 Cherax quadricarinatus | reverse complement strand
TGGTTGCTGTTGCTTTACTGCTTACGTTGACTTTTTTTTCTATTTAAGTGCTCTTAAAGAACAATTATTTTTTATTATCCCTATTATTGTTACTGACCTTACTGCTGTTACTGACCTTACTGCTGTTACTGACCTTACTGCTGTTACTGTCCTTACTGCTGTTACTGACCTTACTGCTGTTACTGTCCTTACTGCTGTTACTGACCTTACTGCTGTTACTGACCTTACTGCTGTTACTGACCTTACTGCTGTTACTGACCTTACTGCTGTTATTGACCTTACTGCTGTTACTGACCTTACTGCTGTTACTGACCTTACTGCTGTTACTGACCTTACTGCTGTTACTGACCTTACTGCTGTTATTGACCTTACTGCTGTTACTGACCTTACTGCTGTTACTGACCTTACTGCTGTTACTGACCTTACTGCTGTTATTGACCTTACTGCTGTTATTGACCTTACTGCTGTTACTGACCTTACTGCTGTTATTGACCTTACTGCTGTTACTGACCTTTCTGCTGTTACTGACCTTACTGCTGTTACTGACCTTACTGCTGTTACTGACCTTACTGCTGTTATTGACCTTACTGCTGTTACTGACCTTACTGCTGTTATTGACCTTACTGCTGTTACTGACCTTACTGCTGTTACTGACCTTACTGCTGTTATTGACCTTACTGCTGTTACTGACCTTACTGCTGTTACTGACCTTACTGCTGTTACTGACCTTAGTGCTGTTACTGACCTTACTGCTGTTACTGACCTTTCTGTTGTTGTCCCTACTGTTTACTGTTAATGTCCTTACTGTTGTTGTCCCTACTGTTATTATTGTACCTATTGTTATTATTGTTCCTACTGTTGTTATTGACCCAACGGTGCCCCGTGGCATAGTGGCTAAAGCTCTCGCTTCACACGGCGGGTCTGGGTTCGATTCCCGGCAAGGGTAGAAACATTTGGCGTGTTTCTTTACACCGGTTGTCTGTGTTTCCCATCAGTAAAATGGGTACCTGGGTGTTAGTCGACTGGTGTTGGTCGTATCCTGGGACAAGGACCTAATTTGCCCGAAATCCTCAGCATAACAAGCGGCTTTCTATATAGTAGTATGTCATTGATGTCAGCTAGGACTGTATACCTTGTACATGTACTTGTAGAAATAAAGATATTATTAGTAGTAATATTATTATTATACCTCCTGTTTTTACTGACCCAACTGTTATTGTACCTATTGTTATTGTCCCTATTGTTGTTATTGACTCAACTGTTGTTATTGTACCTAATGTTACTGTCCCTACTGTTGTTCCTGACCCAACTGTTGTTATTGTACCTATTGTTGTTACTGTCCATGCCGTTGTTATTGACCCAACTCTTATTGTATCGTTGTTATTGTTCTTACTGTTATTGACCCAACTGTTATTGTACTTACTGTTGTCCCTGTTATTGTACCCACTGTTATTAACCCTGTTATTATATCTGTTATTGACCCTACTGTTGTTATTGATCCTACTGTTATTACTTCATCCACTGTTGTTAATGATCCAACTGTTATTGTACCTACTGTTATTGACCATACTGTTATTGTTCCTACTGTTGTTACTGATCCTACTGTTGTTACTGATACTACAGTTACTGATCCTACTATTACTGTCCCTACTGTCGTTATTGATCCCACTGTTGTTACTGACCCTGCTGTTATTGATCTACTGTTACTATCCCTACTTTTATTGTACCCATTGTTGCCCCTCACAGTCCTCACTACTCACACCACCTACGCCCACACATAACCCTCACCACTCACGCCCTCACAACTCTCACCACCCGCACGCACACACACATACACAAAACCCTCACCACCGTACTCATGGTTGACAGGAACAGAGGGGACAGAAGAGGGAAGGGGAGAGGGGGGAAGAGGGGAGAGGAGAGGGTCGCGGAAGAAGGAAGGACACTGTAGTAGTGTTTCCACCTTGTTTCCATTGTGAGTGGAAACAGGGTGGTGTTCTTCTGTCACCTTGTCCTAGAGCTCCAGTAGGCTTGTGATACAGAATTTCCTATCCCTGAATCTGTGCTGGTTGTCATAAGAACATAAAGAAGGAACACTGCAACAGGCCTACTGACCCATGCGAAACAGATCCAAGTCCCCCACCCCCCCCCCCCGGATTAGCCCAATGACCTACCTAGTCAGGTCACTTCCACTTAAGGAAGAAGCAAGGCATCAAACCTAGTAGCACAAGGTAGTCAGGTCCAACTCACACCCACTCATATATTTATCTAATCTATTTTTAAAACTACACAACGTTTTAGCCTCTATAACTGTACTCGGGAGTTTGTTCCACTCATCCACAACTATTACCAAACCAGTACTTTCCTATCTCCTTCCTGAATCTGAATTTTTCCAACTTGAAACCATTGCTGCGAGTCCTGTCTTGGCCGGAAAGGAATGAGTACATTCCTTTCCAGGTTCTCCACTACTCTTCTCTTGATAATGTTTTCCGTGATCTTACAACACAAGTCAGTGACACTGGTCTACAGTTTAATGCTGCCTCTCTGTCTCCTTAAAAAGTGGAACTACATTGGCTCTTTCATACCTCCGGCAGTTGCCTTGTTTAGATACATTTTTTGAAGATTGTTGTCAGTGTCACACACATAGTGCCTCTGCTCTCTCTCTCAGAACCCATGGAGAGATATTATCTAGGCTCACCGCCTTCGTGGTGTCTAGTTCATATGGCAGTTTCTTCACCGCCTCCTGGGTTGTGTATGGCATGTCCAGCTAGTGTACTCTACCGCCCCGGTTTATTGGAAGTGTTTCTATCTCCTCTGACAATACTTCCCTACATCTCGTGCTGAGCTCTTTACAGACCTCATGGTTATTCCTTGTGAGGTCACCTTCCTTCCTCAGTCTGATTACTTAGTCCTTGACTATTTTCCTTCTGGTGTGGCCGTATAATAACCTTGGGTTAGATTTGGCTTTCCATGCTATGTCATTCTCGTATTGCCGTTGGGCCTCCCTTCTTATCTATGTATATTTTTTTCTAGCTCTTCAGCTCAACTTCTTGTTTTCCTGAGTCCTTTATCTTTACTTTTTCCATTCTCTAGCACACATGGCTTTAGCCTCTCTACAACTCCGGGTAAACCCTGGGCTCATTCTGGTCTTCCCACTGACCCTGGGTACAAACTACTCCTTTGGGTTCCTACAATTTATAGCCATCATTCCGTCTGTCTTTCCCTGTAGCTCTAGTGTGTGTGTGTGTGTATTGTCAGGTAATTCACTATACATCATTCAGTTACCTTATGACTACATCACGCAGCTACCTTCACTACACATCACTCAATTACCTTTTCTTCACTACATACCACAACTATCGTCACTACACATCACTCAACTACCTTCACTACACTACACATCACTCAACTACCTTCACTACACTGCACATCACTCAACTACCTTCACTACACTACACATCACTCAGCTATCTTATCTTCACTACAGAATAGATCACCTGGTATACATCACATAATTACTCAAGATATATCCACTCTTCACTAACATGTAAATATTCACAACTCTCATATATGCAGTCTTCATTACTCTCTTGTTCAGTCTTCACAACTTTCATGAATGTAATCTGTAATCATGTATTCAATCTTCACTACATTTGTGTGTCCAGTCTTCGTTACACTCATGTATCCAATCTTCTCTACTAAGATGTATCCATTGTTCTCTACTAAGATGTATCCACTGTTCACTAGGATATATCCACTGTTCACTAGGTTGTATCCAATGTTCACTAGGATGTATCCACTGTTCATTAGGATGTATCCAATGTTCACTAGGATGTATCCAATGTTCACTAGGATGTATCCATTGTTCACTAGGATGTATCCATTGTTCACTAAGATGTATCCATTGTTCACTAGGATGTATCCAATATTCACTAGGATGTATCCAATGTTCATTAGGATGTATCTAATGTTCACTAGGATGTATCCACTGTTCATTAGGATGTATCCACTGTTCACTACTCTCTCGTACATATTCCTCTCTACTAACCTAACTATATTTCTGATCACCTTGTCATTCCATAGAGGTTAAGTCAGAGAAATGTATATCATTTTCAACTGTATACTTCTATTACGAACTACCCCTGAGCTTCTCGGTCCAAATTATCTGCTTCTCTGCCCAGAGACTGGCAAGCGAAACAATGAAGCGGCGTCGTTCTTCCTCACCATCTGGACCTGCTAGCAAAAGAGTTAAGTTAGCTATGGTGAGGTAGGTGGCTCACGACACCTTCGTCGCAAACCTAAGAAAACTTTACGCGACTTTACCTGGTCTTATATTTCACTTATAAATGAAATTGGAGAAGGAGCTTTCGGTAAGACACACAGAGCCCAGGTGACAATGGATGATGGTTCTTTCATCACTGCTGCTGTGCGAGTCTTTGAAACCTAGCAGTTTGACATACAAGAAGCTGCTGCAGGAGCCCCAAAATTTATGGGGATTGCTTCGGGACTTCCCTCAGCTATCATCATGGACGACCCCTAGATATAGTGTTCGCAAGGAACCCAGTAAATGAATGTAAGAAAGCTTATGATGCTGTGAAGAATGCCGTCCTAGACTTTCATAAGAAGGGTTTCACACATCAAGACCTTCATCCCTGCAACATCCTCATCGAGACAGTTGACGACAAGTACGTTGCTCATTTAACTGACCTGAGATTATCCCACAAGCTTGGGCAGGACCCATCAATGGATAAATCATATATGGAACAAAGTCAAGAAGACTTGGACAACCTTCTTGCTTATCTACCTGTGTGAAGTACAGGTTATTTTTATTTTGTGTTGTTTTATTTTTTAAAGAAATGCACAATTAAGAGCTCTTATCACGTAAAAAAAATACTGGCAAATGTGAGATATAATTTGAGAGGAAGATATTAAGATGAGAAAAGGTGTAGTGTAGCTATGAATATATTAATAACATTCTGAAGCAGAGGTTTGTGCTATTATAGTGTGGAAATGTAGTTTGGATTTAAGATTGGAGATCTAACATCAAGAAGCTGGGAAGACGCTGATGGCTGTCTTAATCATGACAGTGGAAGGACGGAAAGTGCTGGTGTGGTACACCAGCTTGAAGGTACTATAATACACTGGTGAATTAGTAACTGACTGTTCGTCCCTCTCACACAGGCCTTCAGGAACATGACTAACTTGATCACCTAACTGAACCACCATTAAATAACTAGAATATGTATTGGTTTCTCAAACGGAAGTAATATTAGTAGTAGAATAAGAAGGGGCAGGGTGGTGGCAGAGGGGGGAGGGTGGTGGTATAGGGGGCAGGGTGGTGGCAGAGGGGGCAGGGGTAGTGGCAGGGTGGTGGTAGAGGGGCAGGGTGGTGGCAGAGGGGGCAGAGGTGGTGGTAGAGGGGGCAGGGTGGTGGCAGAGGGGGCAGGGGTAGTGGCAGGGTGTGGTAGAGGGGGCAGGGTGGTGGCAGAGGGGGCAGAGGTGGTGGTTAGAGGGGCAGGGTGGTGGCAGAGGGGGCAGGGGTAGTGGCAGGGTGGTGGTAGAGGGGGCAGGGTGGTGGCAGAGGGGGCAGAGGTGGTGGTAGAGGGGGCAGGGTGGTGGCAGAGGGGGCAGGGGTAGTGGCAGGGTGGTGGTAGAGGGGCAGGGTGGTGGTAGAGGGGGCAGGGTGGTGGTAGAGGGGGCAGGGTGGTGGTAGAGGGGGCAGGGTGGTGGTAGAGGGGGGAGGGTGGTGGTAGAGGGGGGAGGGTGGTGGTAGAGGGGGCAGGGTGGTGGTAGAGGGGGCAGGGTGGTGGTAGAGGGGGCAGGGTGGTGGTAGAGGGGGCAGGGTGGTGGTAGAGGGGGCAGGGTGGTGGTGAGGGGGCAGGTGGTGGTAGAGGGGGCAGGGTGGTGGTAGAGGGGGCAGGGGGTGGTAGAGGGGGCAGGGTGGTGATAGAGGGGGCAGGGTGGTGGTAGAGGGGGCAGGGTGGTGGAGAGGGGCAGGGTGGTGGTAGAGGGGGCAGGGTGGTGGTAGGGGGGCAGGGTGGTGGTAGAGGGGGCAGGGTGGTGGTAGAGGGGCAGGGGTAGTGGCAGGGTGGTGGTAGAGGGGGCAGGGTGGTGGCAGGGTGGTGGTAGAGGGGGCAGGGTGGTGGTAGAGGGGGCAGGGTGGTGGCAGAGGGGGCAGGGGTAGTGGCAGGGTGGTGGTAGAGGGGCAGGGTGGGTGGTAGAGGGGGCAGGGTGGTGGTAGAGGGCAGGGTGGTGGTAGAGGGGGCAGGGTAGTGGCAGGGTGGTGGTAGAGGGGCAGGGTGGTGTGTAGAGGGGGCAGGGGTAGTGGCAGGGTGGTGGTAGAGGGGCAGGGTAGGTGGCAGAGGGGGCAGGGGTGTGTGGCAGGGTGGTGTAGAGGGGGCAGGGTAGTGCAGGGTGGTGTAGAGGGGCAGGGTAGTGGCAGGGTGGTGGTAGAGGGGGCAGGGTGGTGGTAGAGGGGGCAGGGTGGTGGTTAGAGGGGCAGGGGTGGTGGTAGAGGGGCAGGGTAGTGGCAGGGTGGTGGTAGAGGGGCAGGGTGGTGGTAGAGGGGGGAGGGTAGTGGCAGGGTGGTGGTAGAGGGGCAGGGTGGTGGCAGAGGGGGCAGGGGTGGTGGCAGGGTGGTGGTAGAGGGGGCAGGGTGGTGGCAGGGTGGTGGTAGAGGGGGCAGGGGTGGTGGCAGGGTGGTGGTAGAGGGGGCAGGGTGGTGGTAGAGGGGGCAGGGGTGGTGGCAGGGTGGTGGTAGAGGGGGCAGGGTGGTGGTAGAGGGGGCAGGGGTGGTGGCAGGGTGGTGGTAGAGGGGGCAGGGTGGTGGTAGAGGGGGCAGGGGTGGTGGCAGGGTGGGTAGAGGGGGCAGGGGTGGTGGCAGGGTGGTGGTAGAGGGGGCAGGGGTGGTTGGCAGGGTGGTGGAGAGGGGGCAGGGTGGTGGTAGAGGGGCAGGGGTGGTGGCAGGGTGGTGGTAGAGGGGGCAGGGGTGGTGGCAGGGGGTGGTAGAGGGGGCAGGGTGGTGGTAGAGGGGGCAGGGGGGGTGGCAGGGTGGTGGTAGAGGGGGCAGGGGTGGTGGCAGGGTGGTGGTAGAGGGGGCAGGGGTGGTGGCAGGGTGGTGGTAGAGGGGGCAGGGTGGTGGTAGAGGGGGCAGGGGTGGTGGCAGGGTGGTGGTAGAGGGGGCAGGGGTGGTGGCAGGGTGGTGGTAGAGGGGGCAGGGTGGTGGTAGAGGGGGCAGGGGTGGTGGCAGGGTGGTGGTAGAGGGGGCAGGGGTGGTGGCAGGGTGGTGGTAGAGGGGGCGGGAACGGATAAATTGCATTGGTTTTCCAACTGAGGTAACAGGATTTTAGTTTCCATCCTTTTTGCTTAATTTGTTATTCACGAACACTGGGGGAACACCCCCCCCCACCCGCCTGCTGAACACTGGGGAACACCCCAGCCTCCTGAACACTGGGGAGTACCCCAGCCTCCTGAACACTGGGGAGTACCCCAGCCTCCTGAACACTGGGGAGTACCCCAGCCTGCTGAACACTGGGGAGTACCCCAGCCTCCTGAACACTGGGGAGTACCCCAGCCTCCTGAACACTGGGGAGTACCCCAGCCTCCTGAACACTGGGGAGTACCCCAGCCTGCTGAACACTGGGGAGTACCCCAGCCTCCTAAACACTGGGGAACACCCCAGCCTGCTGAACACTGGGGAGTACCCCAGCCTCCTGAACACTGGGGAGTACCCCAGCCTGCTGAACCCCTGGGGAGTACCCCAGCCTCCTGAACACTGGGGAGTACCCCAGCCTGCTGAAACACTGGGGAGTACCCCAGCCTCCTGAACACTGGGGAGTACCCCAGCCTCCTGAACACTGGGGAGTACCCCAGCTCCTAAACACTGGGAACACCCAGCCTGCTGAACACTGGGGAGTACCCCAGCCTCCTAAACACTGGGGAACACCCCAGCCTGCTGAACACTGGGGAGTACCCCAGCCTCCTAAACACTGGGGAACACCCCAGCCTGCTGAACACTGGGGATACCCCAGCCTCCTAAACACTGGGGAGTACCCCAGCCTGCTGAACACTGGGGAGTACCCCAGCCTCCTGAACACTGGGGAGTACCCCAGCCTGCTGAACACTGGGGAGTACCCCAGCCTCCTAAACACTGGGGAACACCCCAGCCTGCTGAACACTGGGGAGTACCCCAGCCTCCTAAACACTGGGGAAACACCCCAGCCTGCTGAACACTGGGGAGTACCCCAGCCTCCTGAACACTGGGGAGTACCCCAGCCTCCTGAACACTGGGGAGTACCCCAGCCTCCTAAAACACTGGGGAAAAACCCCACCTGCTGAACACTGGGGAGTACCCCAGCCTCCTAAACACTGGGGAATACCCCAGCCTGCTGAACACTGGGAGTACCCCAGCCTCCTAAACACTGGGGAACACCCCAGCCTGCTGAACACTGGGGAGTACCCCAGCCTCCTAAACACTGGGGAATACCCCAGCCTGCTGAACACTGGGGAGTACCCCAGCCTCCTAAACACTGGGGAACACCCCAGCCTCCTGAACACTGGGGAGTACCCCAGCCTGCTGAACACTGGGGAACACCCCAGCCTCCTGAACACCCCAGCCTCCTGAACACTGGGGAGCATCCCGCCTACTGAACACAGATAATGTTGGTATAACAGTAGTATAACAGGTGGGGCCAGGAGCTGAA
>NW_026509647.1:0-14669 GCF_026875155.1 Cherax quadricarinatus | reverse complement strand
AGCTATTGGGGGATAGATGGGTTAATGAGAGCATAAGCAAGGGCAAAGGGTATGGGGTAGGTTTAAAAATGTAGTTTTTGGGTGTTCAGCAAAACGTTTGTGGTTACAGGAAAGTGGGTGTGGAGGGGAAGAGGAGCGATTGGTGGAATGAGATGTAAAGAGAGTAGTAAGGGAGAAAAAGTTAGCATATGAGAATTTTTTACAAAGTAGAAGTGATGCAAGGAGGGAAAGTATATGGAGAAAGAGAGAGGTTAAGAGAGTGGTGAAGCAATGTAAAAAGAGAGCAAATGAGAGAGTGGGTGAGATGTTATCAACAAATTTTGTTGAAAATAAGAAAAAGATGTGGAGTGAGATTAACAATTTAAAGGAAGCCTAGAGAACAAGTGGATTTGTCAGTTAAAAATAGGAGAGGGAGTTATTAAATGGAGAGTTAGAGGTATTGGGAAGATGGGGAATATTTTGAGGAATTGTTAAATGTTGATGAAGATGGGGAAGCTGTGATTTCGTGTATAGGGCAAGGAGGAATAACATCTTGTAGGAGTGGGGAAAAGCCAGTTGTGAGTGGGGGGGAATTTTCGTGAGGCAGTAGGTAAAGTAAAAGGGGTTCCCCCCCCTTTCATTTTCCCTACTGCCGGGATGATGGGATAAAGATAGAAATGTTAAAAGCAGGTGGGATATATTTTTGGAGTGGTTGGTGCAATTATTTAATAATGTATGGAAGAGGGTAAGGTACCTAGGGATTGGCAGAGAGCATGCATAGTTCCTTTGTATAAAGGCAAAGGGGACAAAAGAGAGTGCAAAAAATTATAGGGGGATAAGTCTGCTGAGTATACCTGGTAAAGTGTATGGTAGTTTTTATTGAAAGAATTAAGAGAAAGACGAAGAATAGGATATCATTTTAACAAGGAGGCTTTAGGAAAGGTAGGGGGAGTGGGGGTGTATAAGTGAACAGTATTTAGAAAAGGGCCCTAAAGAGGTCTTTGTGGCATTTATGGATTTGGAAAAGGCATATGACAGGGTGGATAGGGGGGCAATGTGGCAGATGTTGGGAGGTGTATGGTGTAGGAGGGGTTACTGAAAGCAGTGAAGAGTTTTATGAGGATAGGAGGCTCAAAATTAGAGTATGTAGGAAAGAGGGAAATTATTTCCCAGTTTAAAAATAAGCCCTTTGACAAGGATGTGTGATGTCACCGTTTGGTTGTTAATATATTATAGATGGGGTTGTAAGAGAAGTAAATGCGAGGGTCTTGGGAAGAGGCGTTGGGGTTATAAGATAAAAAAATCACAATAAAGTGGGAGTTTTTCACAGTTGCTCTTTGCTGAGACACTGTGCTCTTTGGGGGATTCTGAAGAGAAGTTGCAGAGATTGGTGGATGAATTTGGTAGGGTATGGAAAAGAAAGAAAATTAAAAGTGAATTACAGGAAAGAGTAAGGTAATGAGGATAACAAAAAGATTAGGTGATGAAAGATTGGATATCAAATTGGAGGGAGAGAGTATGGAGGAGGTGAAGTATTCAGATATTTGGGAGTGGGCGTGTCCAGCGGATGGGTTTTATGAAAGATGAGGTGAATCGTAGAATTGATGAGGGGTAAAGGGTGAGTGGTGCACTTAGGAGTCTGTGGAGGCAAAGAACTTTGTCCTTGGAGGCAAAGAGGGGAATGTATGAGAGTATAGTTTTACCAATTGCTCTTATATGGGTGTGAAGCATGGGTGATGAATGTTGCAGCAAGGAGAAGGCTGGAGGCAGTGGAGATGTCATGTCTGAGGGCAATGTGTGGTGTAAATATAATGCAGAGAATTCGTAGTTTGGAAGTTAGGAGGAGGTGCGGGATTACCACAACTGTTGTCCGAGGGCTGGGGAAAGGGGGTTGTTGGGGTGGTTCGGACATGTAGAGAGAATGGAGCGAAACAGGTGACTTCAAGAGCGTATCAGTCTGTAGGGGAAAGGAAGGCGGGGTAGGGGTTGGCCTAGGAAGGTTGGAGGGGGGGGGGTTTAAAGGAGGTTTTGTGTGCGAGGGCTTGGACTTCCAGCAGGCATGCGTGAGCGTGTTTGATAGGAGTGAATGGAGACAAATGGTTTTTTAATACTTGACGTGCTGTTGGAGTGTGAGCAAAGTAACATTTACGAAGGGGTTAGGGAAACGGCAGCCGGACTTGAGTCCTGGAGATGGGAAGTACGTGCCTGCACTCTGAAGGAGGGGTGTTAATGTTGAAGTTTAAAAACTGTAGTGTAAAGCACCCTTCTGGCAAGACAGTGATGGAGTGAATGATGGTGAAAGTTTTTCTTTTCGGGGCCACCCTGCCTTGGTGGGAATCGGCCAGTGTGATAATAATAATAAAAAAAAAAATTCAAATTTCCAGGGTCGTTTACACCAACCTGGGTGTACTGTTTGGAGGCGCTACTTGCTGCATAAGTCATTCCAATTTCTTTTTCTCCATTTATTTTAAACCTGCTTACTTTTAGCACTAGCAATGGTTCCCAAAGAATAAAGAAATGCTTCTCGTTGTGTAAAGCCCCCTACACAGTACATTGCCATTAAAGATAAGGTGGCTTTGAAGCCACGTCGGTTGCCATGAGCTCAGTTTCGTGATGCAGGGGAATATGCTTTATTATTACGCTAATATCAACACTACTGCTTATTTGCCTATCACAATTGATCTAATAGACATAATAAACAATATAAATAACATAAAAAATATTAAATACGTACTCCAGAATAAATATTTTTGGCATAATACCGAGCAGTTCGACGGGGTATGAAGAGGTATGGGATAAAAGTACCATTCTCCTATCCGGGCTTGGGGCTTATATTAGAGAAAACGGAGTATAACACAGGGTTAACTGTGATTACACTTGTACTGCACCATAAAAACTGAAACTAAAAAGCTTTTTTTCTGGGCCCTGTTGCAGCATTCCTTCTTTCTTATGTTTACATTCATTTACAACGCATAATGTGTAGAAAAAACCTAGGTAACCCAAAAAAAAGTCAGTGTTTATTTTGTACGTACCTGTTTGGGGGTACCCATATTGATTTTTGGTAAAATTCAACCCCCCGCAGGGTAGAAGTAGTAATTTTATTCGGGTATACACAAATACAGTTACTAATTATCATCATACAGATATGTGTAAAGATTAGGAAAACCCCAAAAAAGCGTGTTTATTTCCTTTGGGGGCCTTTTACCTTATTGTAAAAAAGGAGATAAATCATTATTATTTATAAAACTATCTATTAGCAAGGGTCAAAAAGACTATTACAATCGGGGGGGTCTTTTACTAAGAAAGGTAAAATTCATGTGTGTGCAAAAAAAAATAATAAAAAAAAATTTTCCCCCTCCCTTTCTGTAGCTACTTTCATTAGGCACCTTTTTGGGTTCTTTTTTGAATGGTTCATGCTAGATCTTGACATTGGGGTTTTGTTCTATTCCTTTATTGCTGTAAAAAGGTTTGAAGCCCGGCCATAATATGGGTACTGTAAAGTTTTTGCTCCCTTTCCCAGTTCTTTGGTTTCTTTTGGGTTTCCCCGCCCTTTACAAAAATGGGGGCAAGATATTTTGGACATTGTTTGTGAGCAAATTTTATAAATTGATTTAGCTTCAGTTTTTTTACTCGTCTTCAAAATTTACCATATCCAATTGTTGTAATTATCCTGGCCCACAAAGTTCTTGACCAGGCCAGGATGAATCTTACCCTTTTGTTCTGGGTGTATGCGTCATCCTACAGTTTTTTTTTTTTTTTTTTTGTCAAGGCAAGTACCCTATGACAAGGCATATCTTAATTTTATAAGGGCTAGACATAGGGGGAAGCCTCAAGGTAGACATGTGTTTTCTATGAGGAACTTACCGGCATTTGCTTTCTTTACTTCACTGTTCCTATCAATTCCTGACAGCATGGGTGTCAAAGGAGATTCCCCAGATTTCTACCCCTACCCCCCTTTTTTCCCTACAGACTTACACTCTTGAAGTTATCTGTTTCGCTCCCTTTTTCCACATGTCCGAACCACCCAACAACCCCTTTCCCCAGCCCTTGGAAAACAGTTTGGGAAACCCACACCCCCTCCTAAATTCCCAAAATAGAATTCTCGCATTATATTCCCCCACACATTGCCTTTAGACATGAATCTCCCTGCCTCCCGCTTCTCCCTTTCTGGCATTCTCACCCCTGCTTCACACCCCTATAAAAGCGTTGGTAAAAACAAAATTCATACATTCCCTCTTTGCCCCCAAGGGCAAAGTTTTTTGTCCCACAGACTCCCAAGTGCACCCTCACCCTTTTTCCCCCCATCAATTCTATGATTCACCTCTCTTTTAGACCATCTGTGAACCCTCCACTCCCCAAAAAATTTTAATCTTTTACCCCCTCCAACTCTCCCCTCCAATCTGTATCCCAACTTTCATCACCAATCGTTTGTTTCCTAAAAACTTACTCTTCCTGTTTTCACTTTCAATTTTTTCTTTTGCACACCCTCCAAATTCACCCCCAAATCCTGAAATTTCCCTTTTCAGAATCCCCCAAGAGCACAGTGTATCACAAAGAAACTGTGAAAACTCCCCCTTTATGTGTGTCTTTATCTTTTAATCCCGCCTCTTGCCGACCTCGCATTTATTCTCTTACAACCCTCTAAATATTTTAAAAACAACCAGGGTGACTCACACACCCTTGTCTAAGCCTACTTTTACTGGGAAATAATTTCCTTTTTCCCTACATACTCTAACTTGAGCCCCTTCCCTGGTAAAAAAAATCCCTTTCCTGCCCTTGTCTTGGGGGCTTAATTAGAAAAAATGGGTATACCCGGGGCTAACTACGAATCACTTGTACTCCCCAAAAACTATTTTCTCTTATGATTTCACACATACAGCTTGGTGAAAAACCTGGTCCCCCAAAAAACCAACGTGGCTTATTTTAGTACCGGGTTTGGGATTACCCATTATGATTTTTGGAAAATATTCGATTCCCAGCCGGTAGAAACATTAGGCGTTTTTCTTTAACCTTTTGGGTTATGTTTACCATCAGTAAATGGGTACCTTGTTTTAGTCACTTGGTGTGTTTTCCCGGGGCACTTGACCCAATTTTCTTTAAAAAACTCCATAACAATGCCTTTCTATACAGGTATTGTAGATAGTTTAAGGGGCCCTTGTAGAAAATAGCTTTTTAGTAGATAATAAGATGTTTTTTCATTATGAAAAAAATAAGAAAAATATTATAACAAACTGTACTTGTGTATCCTGATAAACTTACTGATTTAGATAGGGCCGTATACCTTTTACATGTTTTTTTTAGAAATAAAGATATTATTATTTTTTATTATTATTTTTTATATTATTATTATTTATTATTTTTTTATTATTTTTCAGTTTTTTTTGAGTTATCTTATTCAAACTTGGGCAAGTATGATGGAAAGATCTTCTTCATGTACACCAAAAATGAAAGAAATCAGACCATAAAATAGCAGAGTTCACTTCTCAGCCATTAGGGGGCCGCTTAGCGGTGTATTTTTGTATGGTTGTTATGGTTATATTCTCATTTTTTTTTTTTTGGTCTCTTTGATAGAATGAAAGATATATTACAGAAATAATATGATTTTGATTGCTTTCATGATGAAAAGTACCTTGAAATTGCACTCACAGTAGCAAAATGTTCTTTTCTTTAGCAAAGATCAAGAGTAAACAAATGATGTCACTGTTCAATACCTGTCCGCCTGCCAGTCTAAATTCAGAACGGAGCCCAAGAATGGATGACATTATTTATACAATTATTACAATAATGCAGTAGTCTGCATAACAGTAAATCTTTTTTTTTTTTTTTTTTTTTTTTTTTTTGTGAATAAAAATTCCAAATGGTAAGCAAGGTAATATAAGAAGGGCCTGTAGCTGTGACTAATGAAAAAGAGAAAATGTTATTTTAGTGCCAGGAATGTCTACATTGTTTATTCTGGATCCTATTTTTAAATTGGCATCTGTTGAAAATTTTTGTGAAATCGGCCAAATTGCCAAATTTTTGACCCCTTTAATGGGTAGTTGAAATAATGAATGGGCGGTTTTTGTACTCAGTTGACAGACTAGAAGTAAATAAGTTTATTCAGGTATACACAAATACATTTTACCAGTTTTATATAATAACAGAAATTTGTATAGAAAACCCTGGATAACCAGAAAAGTCAGACAAAGTGACTTAATTTCCAGTCTGGCTTGGGTTTCCAATAGATTTTTGGAAAATTTTTTTTTTTTCTGGGTTGTTTGTTGGGCTATTCATTGAAATTGGGGAAATGTATGAGGGAAAGATGTTTTTTTTAAGTACAACAAAATAAAAATTACGGAGATAAAATAAGGGATTCATTCTCCCATTAGCCGCCTCTTTGCAGTAATTTTCGTTTTTTTTTTATGGTTCATTCTCTTTTTTTTGGACTCATTTGATATAATGCAAGGTATTTCAAAAATAGAATGATTTTGATTGCTTTCATGACAAAAAAGTACCTTAAATTTTGGCTCAAAGTAGGGGAAAAATGTTCGTTTTTTTGCGTTTTCAATGAACTTGTAAGTCAATTTGGTTAATTTTTTAAAGGGGTTATCTAATAACCACTGTAATTCGGAAAACTCAGAAATCGGCACACAAAAGGTCCCAATGATCCCGGATTTGTGATGGGGACCTGTTTTTTTTTAAACTACGGGTATTCATTCAGGCTTTTAGCATTGATATTTATTCTTAAAAAAATATTAATCATTATTTTTGTGTCCAATAGGTAAAGGAAGGGGAGAAGTTATGCGTGAAATAAAAAAATGTGTGTTAATTTGCTTTAGGGAAGGTGTAAACTTTGGAAATAATGAGGTACTTTTTTATTTTGCCGATTCTTTTTCTTGTGGTCTTGTTTTGGGGCTGGTTGGAGCGAACATTCCGTTTCTCTTTCAACGACACAAGGGGAAAGGGTTCAGGGGCTTTTTTTGGGGAGGATTCTAATTGCTTTTTTGGCTGGCCTTTGTTGGGCTTTTGGGCATTGAAATGTAGGGTTTTGCCCATTATTCGGGGAAGTTAATAAAAAAATGCAAAAGAGTTAATCTGTTTACAATAATTTTTTCACTGATTACATCATTGCTTAGTTAATTTAATTTTAAATTTTAAGCCTCCCGTAAGGGATGCATACAAGTGGCTTTGGCTGCTGCTTTTACCTGTTTTTTTTTGTCCCTTTGTGTTATGTTCAAATTATTAAATAAAAAATAAAATTAATAAATAAAAAAACCCTGAGGCGTGATACATTATTGAAATTCAATAAAAAAAATTGAAAAGCAATCATTGTAAATTTTCTTTTTTGGGACGAAATGTTGGTATTTTAAATATATGCCATATGCATATGATTTTTTTAAAACTGTAACATTTTTTCTGTGTTATCCCATTTTTTCTCGTCATTATTAATTACAATATGCTTCGGTAAATTTAACAATTCATAAAAGTTTTTGTTGTAAGTATTTAACTATTCAATTTAACCCCTTTTTCAGTGTCTTTCCCAAAATATTACAGTTTGAAAAACCAGTGTCAATCCCGAAATAATGCCCCCAAATTTTTAGCTCCTTCAAATTGGGGGAAGAAAGTGATGATTGCTATGAAAGAAGGGGTCTGGTGGTCATGAGCGTTAAAAAATCCTGCGCACGCAGTGAAATGAAAAAAAAATTTCTGACCGTGTTTTTAGTTTAACCCTTTCGGGCCCAAAGGGCCAAATCGGGAGTCACGCCCCAGTGTCCAAGAATTTTCAAAAAAAAATTTGTTTTTTTACTTATAAATCTAGAGAATTTTTTTGTAAAGGTTTAATAAAACAAAAAGTACAAATTTGGTGGAAAATTGACAAAATTATCTCTGGGAAATTTTGATGTTCGCAAATTTTTCGAATCGGCGATTTTCCCGACTTTGACTCCCTTTTTGGGCAATTATTTTATTCCAATAAACCCAAAATTTTCTTAACTTTTTTCACTACCTTTAAAATTCTTTTTCGATTGAGCAAAAGAATCCCCAAGTAACTGTTTCAACTCAAAATAAAGTGATCGAATTTTGGTAATTGGCCAATTTAAACAAAGTTCAAAATATTCCAATTTAAATGGGGGTCCAGAAAAACAATGGGTTCCGGGCATAAATTAACTTTCCTTGTTTTTAGTTATTTTTTGAGGCTTTACAAAAAAAATTTCCTTTTGTTTTTTTTATTCACATAATGAATTTTTTTTTCCCCCCAAAAATAGAAGATTTATGTTATGAAATTTACTGAAAAATTTTTGTATAAATACATCCCCAATTTGTGAATGATATTAGACCCCCATTGACGTGTATTAGACGTGTGGGTCGTTTGTTTATCAGGGGAAATCGGCAAAATTTAACATTTCGTACTTTGAGCTCAGTTTCAACTTTTCCCTGCTAAAAACCAATAAAAATCATCTCTATTTCGTAAAATGTTTTCCCATTCTATAAAATGAGACAGAAACGAAATAAAACATAAAAACATACAAAAAAACCCTGAAAATTTGCTGTTTTAATCGAAAATCAGATTTCAGTTTTTTTCTCATTTAACAGTGGCTGCGGATCTTTTTTATGGGGTTTGACACTACCAATAGAGTATTCTTCAATCTGGGGCCAAATTTTACACTACAGTTTATCAAGGGGGCTGAGCTCATGGGTAGATCTAGGGTTTGGACACTCCCAAAAACCCGTAGATCTAGGGGAACGGCCCCTGAAAGGGTTAAAACCCGCGATTTGCGTGTTTTTTTAAAATGGTATATAGGGGGTTTATTCTGTTTTTTTTGGGGTCTCATCTGACAAATGGAAGATAATTTAAGAAAGGAGATGATTTTTTTTGGTTTATGATGAAAAGTACCTTGAAATTGAGCTCAAAGTAGCAGAAATGTTCGATTTTTGCCGTGTTAAAAGAGTAAAAAAATGACTCACTGCCCAGATGGTCCACTGGCAGTTAATATGCAGTCTGAATGGGGTTTACATTACGGGAAGGGGCCCCCCTTTCGGCGTTTTCCCTTTCGGGTTCGCTAATCGGACATTTAAATTTTTGACCAAAAAATCCATAAGGCCCACCACTGATTTCTAAATACGGTCCCCGTGCCCCACCCCGTTTGTTTACATTTTCCCCTGGCTCAGTAAACCTTAAGTTCCCCCATTTTTTTGGAAACTCCAAATTTCAAATTTTTAAAAAATTATTTCTTTTTTTTATATATATCTGATAATTATTTTTATTACCTGTCCTAAAAAAACTTACTAAATCGAGTCATTTAAATGTCGTAATTTTTTAAATACAATTTTTATTAAACCATCCATATATTTTTTCAAAATTATATAATAAACACGTGCATAAAAATTAAATAAATAAAAACACCCCAGTAGAAAAAATAAACATAAATGGAGATGTTTACAGACGACTTCCACAATGACGCCTAAAAAAACTCCCCAGTCTCATTAAATGTCGATATTACGGTAAATACACATTTTCATTAAACCATCCATGATTTTTTTTTAAAATTATATAATAAACCGATGCATAAAATATAAAAAAGATAAATCCCCCCACAGTAGAAAAATAAACAAAAAAGTGAGATGTGAGCAGACGACTTTCCCCAAGTGACGCCATAATAACAATACTCACGAGTCTCTTAAATTCGTATATTTCGGTAATATACACATTTTCATTAATCCCTCCCTGATATTTTTTCAAAAAATTTATAATAAACACGATGCATAACATATAAATAAAATAATACACCCCACAGTAAAAAAAAAACATAAAAGCGAGATGTGAGCAGACTTCCCAAGTGACCCCTAAAACAATATCACCGAGTCTCATTAAATGTCGATATTACGGGAATATAAAATTTTTATTAATCCACCATGTTTTTTTTCAAAAATTTTTTAATAAACACGATGCATAACATATAAATAAGATAAAAAACACCCCACAGTAGAATAAAAAAACTAAATTGAGATTGGTAGCGACGCTGCACAAATGGTGAAAAAGCAAAATCACCCAGTCTCGTTTAAATGGTATATTGCGGTTTACACATTTTCCTTAATCCAGCCAGATATTTTTTTTAAAAAAATTTTAAATAAAAAAGATACTAACATAAAAAGTTAAATCACCCCACAATAGAATAAATAAACAAAAATATAAGATGTGGGGGCCTTTGGGTTTTTTTTACATAACTCTGCGCCTGTTACCTCTCATGTATATTCTTTCTCTCTTCATTTATTCGTTTTATTCATTTATTACCCGACCCTACATTAAAACTACAAAAATTTTTTGGAAGTAATGAGTGAAAAGTTATACATTTTACGCTTGGGATGCTTTAAAAATCATAGAATGATTTGGTGGGTGGGGTGGCCTGGCGAGGTAGCCGGCTTTTCAATACTACCACATTTATTTCTTACAAAAAATACTACTTGTTCACCCCAGATTAAAACTTAAATTTTTTAAAGGGAAGTAATAGTGCCTATGTGTGTATTGTACCTTTTTATTGTTTTTTGATGCTGGTTTTATTTCTACTTTAATATATGTTGTGTAAACTTTTTTCTAGTGTTTTTTATGCATTTTTAAAAAGGAAAAAAAAGGGTGTTTCCCCTTTCGGCGATTTCCGCTTTACGGCGGGGGCCCGGAACCCAACGCCCCTAAAAAGGGGGCCCCCCCTGTATTTATACAATTATTTTTAATGCAGTAGATGCATAACAATAAATTTCGTTTTTTTGGAAAAAATTGAAAATGGAAAACAAGAGAATATAGAGGGGCTGGAGTGTGACTAATGAACAAAGAAAATGTTTTTTTTTGCCGGAATGTCTGCCTTGTTTATTTTGGCCCTATTTGAAACTGGCATCTTTGAAAATTTTGTTTAATTGGCCAAAATTTCCCAATTTCTGACCACTTTATTGGGTGTAAAACAGAAATGGGCATTTCTTGTACCAGTCGAAGAACAATTTGGGTTCTAGGAAATAGCTATGATTTTAGAACCAACAATGGAATGGCCAAAAATAGGGTAAAAGGGGGGAAATCCCGGGGTAAATATCGTGGATCCTAAATTACAAGAGGTAATTTGTAAATTTTCCTCAAATTTCATACTTTTTTTGTCATTTTCAATTTGGGGAAAAGATTCTCAACATTTCCTAAGATGATTCTTTTGGGGGGGGGGTTTTTTTTCACTGATTTAAAGGTCAGGGGGCTCAATACTGAAAGGGTTAAGAGAAAATTGTCTTCATTTTTTCCCGAGTTGGGGTTTTTACTGAAATTTTAAAAGACAGCAACAAAGCTGTAAAATGATAATAATCTTCAGCAGTGGAGACCCCTCTTTTTTTAGTATCCTTTTTAAGTTCCCTTTAAACCTTTTTAGGGTCCCTCCTGTGATCTACAGCTTTAGTTCAGGGTAAACCTAGACTGCCATGGTCGCTCACTCTGATAAGCTGTGAGGGGTAAATTTGGGCCCAGATATGAGAAAAATCATGTGGTATGGGCCCCACAAAACAAACCCTGCGCCAACACGGTGTATAAGAGAAAAAAAAATTTAAACCCGTTTTTTTCGATTAAAAAGCGATTTGCAGTGTTTTTTCGTTGTTTTATATAGTTGTATTTAAATTTTTTGGGTCTCATTTGATAGAATGGAAGAACTTACGAAATGGAGATGTTTTTTTGGTTTTAGTAGGGGAAAGGGTTGAAATGCTCTAAAAAAAGCGGAAATTTAAATTTTTTCAATTTTAAATAGAAAAACAAACGACCTAAAGCTAATACACGCCGCTGGGGGGTTAATATATATTCACCAAATGTGATGATGTTTTTATACAAAAAATTAAAAATTTTGCTAACAGAAATTTTTCTTTTTTTTGGTTTTAAAAAAATTCATTATGTGAATAAAAAATCAAAATGAAATTTTTTTGTAAAGCGTGAAAACATAATAATGAGCGAGGAAAAGTTAGTTTATGCCTGGAATACCTACATTGTTTTTTTTGGCCCCTTTTTTAAATTCGTTTAAAATTTGGGCCCAAATACAATTTCGTCAGTTTATTTTTTAGTTGAAACGTTGACTGGCGATTTCTTGTGTTCAATGATAAATTGAAGTAATACTAGTGAATAGCTAAGAATTTGGGACGGAAAAAAAAAAAATGTAATTTTGGGCCCAAAATGGGAGCAAAGTCGGCAAAATTGAGATTATAAAACCTGACACATTTAAAATTTTGCGAGAGCAAAATTTTGTCGTTTTTCCCTCAAAATTTGTACTTTTTATTTATTACCCAGAAAAAGATTCTCTACCCTTTATAGAAAAATAAATTTTTTTTTTTTTTTTTTGCATGGTGCACCCCTTTTAAATTTGCCCTCTGGACCCTGAAAGGGTAAAGGTCATGCATTATTGCTTTTTGTTTTTTGGTTGGTTTTTTTGTTAAAAAAATTTAAATTACCCTAAACGGTCCCAAAAATATATTAGTTTACTCGCGCAGCGCCCCCCAAATTTTGAAAAAAAAAAATTATAGAAAAAAAAAAGTACATTTTTTTGTGTTTTAGAATAGAAAAAATGGGATCAGTATTTCAGAGATATGGGGCCAGAATTTGGGCTTGGATGCTTATGGAGGAAAATGGATTTCTGGTGCTTGCAGAAAATGTTCCCGTTATACCTTTTTTTTCTTTTTTTTAAAATATTTATACAATTTTTATTTGATAATTACAATTTATAAGGTTTTTGTCTTTATAACCAACTTTTTTACACTATATAGGTACTGAAATTTTTACTCAAATTGTCACAACACGAAGGTGGCATTCACTGCTGGTCTTTAGTCTTTGGGAAAATATACAAAGTATTTATAGATCCCGCAAAGTTTTGGATAGTGGAAGTATTAATAAAAAGAGGAGGAGGGGAAAAATAGGATAGGTAATAATAGTAATAGGTAAAAATAAGTTCTTTGAAGATGAAAACAAAGTCCCCCCTGCGTGACATGTAAGTGAGATAACATCGATAAGGTTGATGTTTGATGAGCTACCGAGGTGGGGGGGGGTGAGCAGATAAAAAATTAAAAGGTGAATTTTATGAGCTCGCCCCTGACTTTATTTCGCTGATAACAAAAGTTGTCTGTCAAGCTCCCCTTTTTGTCTACCCTCTAGCTCTCTGTCCAAAAGAGCCACAAAACTACATCATCACTTTTTTCCCCCTCTTAAGCGAGTATGCACTTTGTCTGGATTTTTTGGGTTTCTAGGTAATTTTACTATTATACTTGTATTTGTGTTCCCGTGAGCAGAGATAGGACAGATTGAGAGAGAGGACGAGACATTAAAAGGATAGAGACAGAAAAAAAGGCAGAGACGAATGATAGACGAGTCGACAGACCAAAATTTGGGGGGTTAACTACTTTCCCTTAAAAGAGGAGTGAAATTTGCATTCATCAGTGATCTTGGTGTTTGTCACAGTTTGTCTACGGGGTTCAGCAAATTTGGCCTCCACAGGGTACTAAGTGGTCCCAGTTTTTTTTATCTGCACACACCGGTGTTAAGACCCATTCCTGCTGCCAGGCTTTTGACCAACGTGCAAATTGGGGGAGGAAAATTAAACTTTATATATAAGATTATCAGATCATTTTTTAGTTGTAGCACGGAGTAAAAGGGGGGGAACAAGGGGAATAAAAGCATCAGGGAAAGAGAGAGGTGAAGGTTTTAAACAAAAGGGGAGGCATTAGGGTGTAAAAACGTTTTGGGAGGATAGATGGGCTAATGAGGCAAGGCGATGGGGGCGAAAAAGGATGGGTAGGGTTTTAAAAAATAGGTTAGAGTGTTCAGCAGAAGTTTGTGTTACAGGAAGTGGGGCAGGAGGGAAAAGGAGCGATTTGGGGGAATGATGATGAAAAAGAGAGTAAGGGGAAAAGTTTGCAATGAGAAGTTTTTTTAAAAATAGAAGTGATGCAAGGGGGGAAGGTTATGGAGAAAAAGAGAGAGGTTAAAAGGGGGTAAGCAAAGTAAAAAGAAGCAAATGAGGGTGGGGGGGGATGTTATCAACAAAAATTTTTTTTGAAAATAAGAAAAAATTTTGGGGTGAAATTAAAAAGTTAAGGAACCCAGAGAAAAATGGATTTGTCAGTTAATAACTCCCTCTCCCATTTTAAAGGAGGTTTGAGGTATTGGGAAGATGGAGGGAAAAATTTTTAGGGGGTTTTAAATATTGTGAAGATAGGGAAGCTGTGATTTTGTGTATAGGACAAGGGGGAAAACATCTTGTAGGAGGGGAAGAGCCCGTTTTGAGTGTGGGGGAAATTTGTGGGGCAGGAGGGAAAAAAGAAAAACGCGGGTTGATGGGAAAAGATAGAAATTTTTTTAAAATAGGGGGGGATATAGTTTTTTGGGGTGGTTTGGTTTCAATTTTAATAAAGTATGGAAGGGGGTACCTAGGGGTTGGGAAAAGAGATGCATAGTTCCTTTGTATAAAGGGAAAAAGGGGCAAAGGAGTGCAAAAATTTTTAGGGGGATAAATCGTTGATATACCCGGTAAGTGTAATTAGTTATTATTGAAAGAATTAAGAGAACCCAAAAATAGGATAGCAGATAACAAGGAGGCTTTGGGAAAAGGAGGGGGGGTGGGACAGGTGTTTACAGGAAACATATAAGTGAACAGTATTTAGTAAAGGTAAAGGGTCTTGTGGCAAATTTTTGGATTTGGAAAAGGATGACA
>NW_026509646.1:0-14939 GCF_026875155.1 Cherax quadricarinatus | reverse complement strand
CAACACAACCACACACCACAAACACACACACACACACACACCCCACACACACACACACACACACCCCCAAGGAGAGCAGTCGTAGAGCCAAAATGAATATCACAGATAAAAAGAGGGGCCCAACGACAATATAAAAACACAAGCACGAAAGAAAAAACTACGCAACTGTTAAAAACACCCCCTCAGGGGAAAAAAACAGTCAAGGACCAGAAACAGCAAAGGGAGGAAGGAGGAGAACAACAAGAAAAACCCGGAATTAGTTAAGAACTCAACATGAGTTTTCCAAAAGAATTGTTCAAAAGGGGGAGCAAAAGGGGGCTCCAGAAAGATGGAGAGGTGGGGCACACCACCAAGTGCTGGACACTACACAAAACCCGAGGAAAAATAAAGAGGTTTCTGAGTGACTAGATCCAAAAGGGCAAGGGGGGGGCCGATAACATCTCTCCTGGTCCGAAGAGAGAAGCAAGCGCATTTACTCCTAACAACAATATTCAATACATCTTCAAAAACAGGGAGATTGCCTGAGGCATGGAAGAAAAAAAAAGGTATCCCAATTTTTAAAAAAAGAGACAGACATGAAGCAAAAAACTCAGACCAGGCCACTGACATGTATATATGAAAAGAAGATTACAGGAGAAGATGGTGGAACACCTAGAAAGGAATGATCTCATCACAGCAGCCAACTGGTTTCGGGGACGGGAAATCCGTGTCACAAACCTACTGAGTTTATCACAGGTGACATCAAAGACAAGAGAAGAGGGGTGGGTAAATGCTTTTTTCTTGGACTGTAAAGGGCGTTTGACACATTTTCCCACAAGAGACATGAAAAAAAACGAAGGACCAGGCAGGAAACAGGGAAGGCACTATAATGACAGGGAATACTTGTCGGGAAGACAGCGCGGTCGGGGCACGGGCGAGGTCAGAGGGGCATCGTGCAATGGGCCCACAGGGGTCATCCAAACCCAGTGCGTTTCTGGTATTTGTAAAGACTGAGAAGGAATAGACTTTGAATATCCCGTTTGCAGGTGACGTAAGTTATGAGAAAAATTTCATTGGGTCGAAGACCAGGCAGAACTAAAAGGGGACGGGACGGGCTGCAACCGGGTCCAGCAATTGGCTCCTGGATTTTCAACCCAAACCCAAAGCGCAAATCGAAGATTGGGGGGGGGCAAAAAAAGAACGCGACGGAGTAAAAGTTTAGGGGGCCAGAACAAAAACCCTCCAAAAAAAAAGATCGGGGGTAGTAAAAAACCAGGCACTCTGAGGGGCACTAAACCCAAAAATAACGCTGCGCAACGGGGCCTACAAACCTCAGAACAGCATTCCGCATCTTAATAAGGAATCTTTTCAGGCCCCCTGACACCGGTACTTTTAGGCCCATATTGGAGTAAGGCACCGTTTGGAACCCACACCAGCCAAGAACAAAAGAAACAATAAGTGCAAAGGGCAACTGAATGCCCAAAAAACAAAGGGGTATGCCTACGGGGAAAGGGGTTAAGGGGAAATCGACCTGACGACACGGGGACGAAGGATGGGGACATGATAACGAAAACAAAATACTGGAGGAATTAAAAGGGGACAAAGACGGGAGTTCCAAGATGGGACACAGTAAAAAGGGGGAACAGTTGGAAGTGAAGACACAATGAATCACGGGGTGTTGGAAGTATTTTTCAGCCCAGATATCAGAAGTGAACATTTGGGGAAGCGATGATGGAGGCAGGCCCACACTAGCTTTAAGCAGAGGTAAGAAAAGCCGGGTTCAGGGAGATTGACCTAGTAGCGACCAGTGAAAGGGGGGGCCGGACTGGAATCGACCCCGAAACCCTCAACTGGGTGAAAACAACGGGTGAGTACACAGTCACCGGTCGGGGGCACGTCAAAAATTTGAAAAGTACAAAGTTTGCAACAAGGCATTCCGGAACTCAGGGAAGCCCCTCAAGACAGGTTGGGGGAAATCGGACTGACGACACTGGGGGGACAGGAAGGCGGGGGAACATTAAACATGAAAATACTGCTTTTAATAGAAAGGTAAACAGAGACAGGATGCCCCAAAAGGGGGGCACAGGCACAAGGGGTCACAACTGGAAGCGAAGCTCGACAATCACGGGGATGTTAGGAAGTATTTCTTCAGTCACAGATTATCAAGAATGGAATACCAGCAATGATGTAATGGGGGGGCGGGAAACCCATACATAGCTTGAAACGAGTATGACAAAGCTCGGGAAGCAAGAGAGAAGAGACCTAGTAGCATCATGAAAGGGGGGAGCGGGAGCTGAGCCCTCGACCCCTGCAACCACATTTAGGTAGTACAGTCACAATGTAGTCGGAAGTGAGATAGTTGGGGGAAGCGATGTAGTGGGGGCAGGACCAACATAGCTTTAATTAAACAATGCATGAAAAAAGCTCAAATGCAGGGAGAGTGACCCGTAGGGGCCAATAAAGAGGGGGGGAGGACTAGAATCACCCATGCAATAAAAACAAGGTGAGTAACACACATACACACACACAAAAATTTTTTAACGACCAACAAACAGACACAAAACCAACCCCAAACAAACAGACAGACACACACACACACACAAAACACACACACACACACACACACACACACACAACACCACACAACACACACCACACAAAAAAGTGCAAAGGTTTGCAACAAAAATATCCCAGAGCACGGGTTTGCCCCTAGAAGAAAGGTTGAGGGAAATGGGCCTACACACTGGGGGCCAGGGGGGTCGGGGGAGACATGAAAACGACATATAAAATACTGCGCGGAATAGACAGGGGACAAAACGGATGTTCCAGAGATGGGCCCAAAAAGACCAAGAGGTCACAATTGGAAGTTGAAGACTCAGAAAACAAAGGGATTTGGAAGTATTTCTTCATCATAGAGATCAGGCCTGGAATAGCCTGGAAAGTGACGTAGTGGGCGGGAACCATACTAGTTTTAAGCGAGGTTGATAAGCTCAGGGGGCGGGAGAGAGGCCCTAGTAAAATCACGAAAGGCGGGGCCCAGACTGTGACCGACCCCTGCAACCAAAATTGGGGTATACAAAAGGGAGACACCACCAGAACCCCAGACACACAGACCACACAGACACACACGACACACACAACACACACAGACACACACAACACATACAACACACACCACACACACACAGATACACACAACACACACACACACACAGAAACACAGACACATGAAGGGCGGGCCAGGGCTAGTCTCGACCCCTCAACCAAATTTGGGTGAGTACAATTAGGTGATACCACACACAACACACACACAAACACACACACACACACCA
Organism: Cherax quadricarinatus; assembly: GCF_026875155.1. Classification (NCBI taxonomy): domain Eukaryota; kingdom Metazoa; phylum Arthropoda; class Malacostraca; order Decapoda; family Parastacidae; genus Cherax; species Cherax quadricarinatus. The sequence continues at coordinate 11,628 of NW_026509646.1, read as the reverse complement.
CACACACCCACACACACACACACACACCACACACAAAAAAACAAAAAACACACAGCACGAAATCTGGAAGGCAAACCTTTTCACCAACCTGGATTTTATGACAAAGTAAGAAGTCAGACACGAGAGAAGGGGGGTTGATTGTATTTTCTTGGCTGCAGGAAGGGGCCTCGACACATTTTAATCACAAGAGCCTAGGGGCGAAGCTGGAGATCAGGCGCGAAAAAACAGAAATACTGAAAGGGGATCGGGAAATACCTAAAAAGGGGCAACAACGATCAGGACTGAGAGGACCCCAAGGGGGCGCCGGCCCGAGGGGGGTCCCACAGGGTCAGCCAAAACCACCATTTTTGGATATGTAAATGAATGAGGGAAAGGGGATAGCCTAAGTGTCCCTTTCGCAGAGATATAATTAATAGGAAAATTTAAAATCAGATGGGGATCAGGGAGGACATAAAAAGACCGGGTGGCTGGACACGTGGGCCAGCAACGGCTTCTCGAATTCAACCCCCCCAAATGCAAAGTCGTGAAAATTGGGGAAGGGCAAAAAAAACCGCCACAGAAAGGGTAGGGGGACAAGACTAAACCTCACTCAAGAGAAAGATCTAGGGGGGACCATAACACTGACAGTCACGGGGGCCAATCAAAACCCAAAAACTTCTGCACATAGGCGCTTGGCAAACCGAGAATATGTCCCGAAAACCTTTTAAAGGAATGTTCAAAACACTGTACACTGTGACTCAGGTCCAACTGGACTAGCAGCACCAGTTTTGGAACCCCCACCGGGCAACCACAAAATTTTTGGGCGAGTACACAACACACACACACACCAACACACACCCCATGGGGGGCCCGAAACAGGGGAGCCAAGATGGTGTGGTACTGAAAACCTCATGCACATCATGTTAGAGACACTACCAGAAGAAGGGGGAGGAGAAAACCCCAAAAACTGGACCGTATTTACCTTGAGTATTTTGGACATCGAGGATCATTAAAAGGCCCCGGGAGCTATGATCATGTGTTCTGTGCTTCGCTACAAGTTGACCCAAGGGGGAGAGTTAGGAATAGGGTGGAAAAACCCAAAATACAAAAAAGGGGGAACACTCAGGGATGAGGAACTCCTTCAAGACATTCAAAGGGGGAGAGAATTGACAAGAAAACCTACAAAAATGATGGCTAGTGGCAAAAAAGCAAGGGGGCAGAGGGGAAAGGTTTTTTTCCCAAAGGGAAACAAAATAATGGGAAGAAAAGAACGAGCCTTTGGTTCACCCAAAGTTAGGGGGGCAAAAACTAGGGGTACTAAAATGGAAAAAAGGGAAAGAAGAGAGAACTCAGGAAAATAAAGAGATTACCAAGAGCCGAACGAATATGCACATATAAAAGGGAGGCTCAGAGACAATATGAAAATGACATACATGAAAATAAAGACGACCCGAAACGTTGTACAGCCACATCGGGGGAAAAAAACAGTCCCAAAGGCCAGGGAATCAGACGAGGAATATGGGGAATTCACAAAAACGACCGAGAGGGATGTGGAGCCAAAACAAATTAAAGAGGTTTTCATGGGGAAAACCATAGGACTCCGGGAAAAAAACAGGGGGGCACACCACAATGCAATGAGGGACTATAACCAAGGGGAGGTAAGAACTGCTATGCAACTTGACACCTCAAAGGCGGGGGGGGGGGACCAGACAACATCTCTCCATGGGTCCTTTTAATTAAGAGGGAGCAGAGATATTTTGTTAACAAAGACTTAACACTCATTAAACGGGGAACTCCCAGGTATGGAAAAGGCAAATGTATCCCAATTTTTTAAAAAGGGGGACAGACAAAAGGGACTAAACTAAGACCTGTATCACTAACTTAATAATGCAAGGCATGGAAAGATCATCAGAGGGGAGTGGTGGACCACCGGAAAGAAACAAATGTATAAATTTACAACCACACGGTTTTCAGGAAGGAAAAACCTGGGTCACAAACCACTAATTTTTATGACAAGGGGACAGAAGAAGACAAGAAAAGAGGGGGGACGACGAAATTTTTGGCTGCAAGAAGGCCTTCGACACATTTCCACAAAGGTTACGAAAAAAAACTAGAGGATCACACACTAAAAAGAAGGCACTGCAATGGATCAGAGAAACCTGACAGGGGGGGCAACAACGAGTCATGGTACCGACGAGTGTCAGAGTGGGGGCCCGGACAAGTGGGTTTTCCCAGGGGTCAGCCAGGAAACCCTTGCTTTTTTTCGTATTTGAACGACATAACGGGAAGGGGGTAGACTCAGAAGTGTCCTTTTTTCAGATGATGGGAATTAATGAGAAAATCAAATCGGATGAGGGTTTGGCAGGGCTACAAAGAGCCTGGACACTACAACCTGGGCCCGCAACGGCTCCTTGAATTTAAAAACCCCGCCAAAACAAATCATAAATTGGGGGAAGGGCAAAAAAAGACCGAACACAATTAAAATTTAATGGCCAAAACTGCAAACCTCACTCAAGGAAAAAATCTGGGGATATAAAACCCAGCATTCTCCTGAGGGGCACATCAATCAAAAAATGCTGCAGCAACCGGGGGCCCGCAAACCCCACGATACGTCCGAAACCTCAGTAAGGATTCGTTTAAGACTCTTATACCATTTACGTCCAGGCCCTACTGGAGAAAGCAGCACCATTTGGAACCCCCCTGTTAAGCCGTCAAGAAAATTTAAAAAATCAAAGGTTTTTCAACAAACTATTGTCCCCCGAGCTACGGGGGATTGTCCTACAAGAAAAGGGTTTAGGGAAATCGGCCCGACGACACTGGAGGGCAGGAGGGGCAGGGGGGCTGAAACGACAATAAAAAAACTGCCGGGGAAAAGACAAGGGGACAAAGACGGGATGTTCCCGAGAAGGACACGACCAAGAGGTCCCCAATTGGGAATTGAAGACCAGATGAATCAAAGGGGTTTTTGGAATATTTTTTCAGTCAAGAGTAGTCAGGCTGTGGAATACCAGAAAGTGACGTAGTGGGGGCGGAACCATACATAGTTTTAAGGCAGGTATAAGAGCTCATGGGCAGGGAGAGAGAGGCCTATTTCAATCGCAAGAGGCGGGGGGCCCGGAGCTTGACTCGACCCCTCAACCAAAATAGGGAGTACACACACAACACAACCACACACACACACACACACAGTCATTGCATGATGTTAAATCTGCCCCGAACGCAGAGGCCAAGAGAGGAATATGAAGGGCAACAGAGGTATGGTGGACACACTTCTGAGGTACAAGAACCACCGAGCAGAGCAAATTTTTGCGGGTTAGGGCTTTTTTCAACCACAGGGAGATTGACGGAAAACCGGGACCCACACGGGGGCCCCAAAACATGGAGACCCCAAGATATGCATGTGGACGGGAAAACCCATGCCCAGCATTTAAGGACACTACCAGAGTGAGATGGGGGCAACCAGCAAACGGGGGCCTTTTTTTCACCCGGGCATTTCAACTTACCGGGGTTTTACCTGGAGAGATTCCGGGGGTCAACCCCCAGCGGCCGGGTCTGTGACCAGCCCCTGGTGGATCAGACCGTCACCAGGCGATCAGGAACCATTTTGTGCTTTTCCAGTGCCAGCTTAAAGGACTCCGGGGGTCTGTTGGAATCCCCCTTAGTACTGAAGGCATTGAACACCCCTCGGGCCCATGACACTATTGTATTGTCTTTTAAAAACGTGAGGACCCCCCTGCTTTTCTTTGGGGATGTTGCATCGTCGCCAAGTCTTTTGCTTTCGTAGTGAGTGATTTTTTTTTCAAGTTGGGTATAGTCCCTGCGTTCCAGGGAAATACAGGTTTTAAACCTCAGCGCTCCCAGTAATTGAGGGGTTTTATCTCCGTTATGCCACCGTGAAGGTTTTTCTGTACATTTTCAGTCACAATTTCCCTGCCTTGAAAAAGGGGCGTTATGTGCAGCAATATTCCCCTAGATAGAACAAGTACCTGAAGGTGTCATCAGGCTTTGGGACCCTGTTTGAAGGTTTCATTTTCCATCCTGTCATTTTTCAGCAATCATTGATCAATGTTAGACCTTGAAGGGGGAATCCCCGACATGATCACTCCCAGTTTTTTGACGTTGTGGTTTCGCCTATTTTGTGCCAAATTTGTTTGTACCTGAATGAAGATTTAATTTCCCCCTGTTTACCATATCTGATAATTGAAATTTCTCATGTTGAACTTTAATTGTTTTTCTGCAGCCCACTGAAAGATTTGGTTGATGTCCGCCTGGAGCCTTGCAAATGCCTGCAATGGAAGACAACAGCATGCAGATTCGGGTGTCATCTCAAAGCAGACACGGTGCTGTCTGACATCCTTGTCTATGTCAGATTATGAGGAATGAGGAACTCACATATGAAAGTCCCCTAGGAGCTAGTCCCCACGTGGTATCTGCGCTTTGGAATACATAGTAAGTTACCAGTGAGAGGATAATAATAGTTGAATGGGAAAAAGCCCGACTTCCACAGAAGCCGTTGGACCGAGAACTGGTAGGAAAGTCATAAACGAAATGATGGAATACGTAACAACAATCAAGGAGACAGAGGAAAGTTTATTCCCAGGCAACAAGAACTAATGGAAGACCAGACGAGCCCCTGTTTACCCGACGGTGTAAGGAGGCACAAACAAAGAGCAGTAGAGAAGGGAAAAAGTATAGAAGGCATAGAACACATGAAAAAAAAGGAGAATAGTGCAGAGCCAGGAACGATATGCACAGGTAAGAGGGATGGGAGGCCCACGAACAGATGAAAATAACATAGCATCGTAAATTCAAGTCTGACCAAAACTGATGTATAGCCACATCAGGAGGAAGACAACATCAAATACAGTGATCAGGCCTGAGGAAAGAATTTGGGAACTCACAAAACCGATCAGGAGGTATTGAGGATGCTATACAGGAGATTTTAAGGAAGTATTCACATGGAGACAGGAAGGGGTTCTGGAAGACAGGATCAGAGGGAACATCAACAAGTGAAAAAAAAGTTAAAAATAAAAAAAAAAAAAATAACCCCAACTATGTTGGATGATCAAATACAACAACGGAGGAGGAGGTGCAGAAGCTGCTAAGTTTACCATGATACCTCAAAGGCGAAGGGACCAGACATCTCCCGTGGGTCCTTAGAGAAGGAGCAGAATGGTCTGTCAAATGTGCCCCTCACCACAATCTTCAATACATCCCTTGAAACCAGGACAAAAACCTGAGAAAATGGAAGACGCAAATTAAGTCCCCATTCTTTAAGAAGGAGAACAGAAAACGAAGGCCCCTAAACTACAGACCAGTGTCTCAGACGTGTATAATATGCAACGTCAAGGAGAAATATCAGGAGGAAGTGGTTGAGCACCTGGAACAGAACAAGATTATAAAAGACAACCATCATGGATTCTGAATGCAAACCCTGTGTCACAAAACCTGAAGTTTTATGACAAGGTAACAGAAAGAAAGCCACGAAAGAGAAGGGGTGATTGCATTTTCCTGTACTTAGGAAGGCCCTTCCGACAACAGAACCACACAAGAGGAATAGTGCAGGAAGCTGGAGGATCCGGTGCCATAAAACAGGAGGGCACTGCATGATCAGAGAATACCTACATGGTGGGCATTAAACAAGTCAGGGTACATGAAGAGGTAGCAACAGTAGGCGTCCGTGACGAGTGGGTCCCCCACAGGGGTCAGTATCTAGGACCAGTGCTATTTAAGATGTATGTGAATGACAGATGAGAAGGGATAGACTCTGAAGTGCCCTATTCGCAAGATGAAGTGAAGTTTGATGAGAGAATTAAATTGGATAGGATCATGCAGGACTGCAGACCTGAAGGGCTGGACAACTGGCCGCAACATGGCTTCTCGACTTTAACCGCCCCCGCCCAAATGCAAAGTCATGAAGATTGTGGAAGGGAACAGAAGACCGCAGAGAGAGTATAGCTAGGTGGACAAAATACTACGAACCTCACTCAGAGAAAGACTTGGGGTGACCAAAACACCGAGCACGTCTCCGGAAGCAACACATCAACCCGATCACTGCTGCAACATAACTGGCGCTTGGCAAACCTGAGATAGCGTTCCTAAACCTTAATAAGGAATCGTTCAAGACACTGTACACTGTGTACGTTAGGCCATACTGGAGTTTGCATCAACCAGTTTGGAACCCCATCACCAGGTCAAGCACGTCAGTAAGTTAGAGACAGTACAAAGATTTGCAACAAGGCTAGTCCCAGAGCTCAAGGGAATGTTCTTCGATGAAATGTTGAGGGAAAATCGGACTGACGACACTGGAAGACAGAAGGGTTCAGGGAGACATGATAAACAACGTACAAGATACTGTGAATGAATACAAGTGTGGACAGAGAACAGGATCTCTATCCTCCATAGAGGGGACAACATAAACAAGGGGTCAAAACTGGAAGCTGAAGCCAGACGAGTCCCACAGGGACGTTAGGAAGTATTTCTTCAGTCATATAGTCGTCAGGAAGTGGAATAGCCTAGCAAGTGATGTAGTGGAGGCAGGAACCATACATAGCTTTAAGACGAGGTAAGACAAAGCTCAGGAAGAAGAAGAGAGAGACAAAGTAGCGATCAGTGAAGAGGCGGGACTCGACCATGCAACCACAATTAGGTGAGTACACGTGTGGTAATCCTTTATTTACAGTGAGCAAGGTCACCTGGAGAGTTTACCTGGAGAGAGTTCCGGGGGTCAACGCCCCCGCGGCCCGGTCTGTGACCAGGCCTCCAGAGTATTTTTCCTGAATGGTTTGTACTACCTTAGTGTAGTCAGGAAGTGGAACAACCAGGAGCATGAAGTGGCAGATGCAGGATCCATACTCAGCTTTTAGAAGAGGTATGATAATGCACTCGAAGCCAGAAAGTGAACCTAGTAGCGACCACGAAGAGGTGGGGCCCGATTTATCACATACAGATGAGTAAAGGTAGGTGAAAGTACCACACACATATAATGTTGACATATGTCTTCACACAATGTAAGGAGCAAGCCGATGATGGGTACCACATACACACGATAGTAATGTAAAGACAGTAACTTTCTCACCTCCACACACACTGATTAAACGATATATGTAGCAGGTGAAGTAGTTAAGTGAGAGAAGAAGTTCCACACGCAGGTGGGGTGTCATCGGTACCCCGTTATTTTAAACGTTTGTTTTCCTTACTCGAATCTCAGCGTCGTTTATGAACGCCCCTTCAATCAGGATTTATGCTTCGGGTTTAGATAGTTTAAGTTTAACTAACGCTAGGGTAGCTAGTTGACAAGGAAAGTGAGATAGGATGCATAAACCTTTAAAAAAGTAAAAAAATAAAAAATAAACATTAAAAACGGCGCGATCCACCATAGACAGTTAGCCAGCGATTTCTTGGCAAACCCAGCCAACGTAGAATCCACGTGGTGTGACGACAGCCTAAATACATACATAGCAAATGTCCGTCAGAAAACTGCTCGTTAAAATAAATATTGGAATTAGCGATGCGGGAAAAAGTGTAAAATAAAGCAATGAAAAGTAGCTTGCTGATGAACCATTGGTGGCGGAGACACACAACTAGGAAAGGTCAGAGCGGTTACACGGAAAGCCAGCACAAGAGTAGGCTGCGATTGTAGGAAAACTCTGGAAAGTTGGTCACGTTATGTCAGCATGTGTGGTGGTGTGCTCAGATTGTGTATAACGTGACGATGGATGACTGTGCGTCACGGCACACTCTCCAACCCCCTCCTCCAGAGAAAGTAGGGCGAGAGCGGTAGCGGTGGTGAGGTCCGTAACCTTGAAAGTAGCTGCTACAAACAACTGTTTCCAACTGCCACTGACCTCCCCGTCAATATCTCAGAGGCACTGATGAGGACAGATTGCTTGAGTTAAGAAAACCGGGATTCAGGGAACACAGTCTAAATGGATTGTGAAAACGTGCAATTGCATTAAGTTTTTATAACCTAACATTGAACTGTATCACTGTAGGCTACAAGAGCATTTCACCCCTCCATGGAAGATGTGTTCATTTAATATCACATACCTACAAGTCCCTCCCAAGAAGCTCATTGCTAGTAACCCTTCCTTAAATCTCTTGTTAGAGCAACTGCTCAAGAGAAATTTTCTCTCCTAGCTGATATTAACAAGTTATCACAAGTTTATACACTGATGGATCTAAACAGGATCTTTTTGGCAGGCTGCATCTGCTCTTGTAGCACCTCCCCTAGTTAAGAACGATAATAAATTTGGTTGAGTTAAGGCATAAGAATTAACAACTTGGGCGTCCGTACACTGCAAACTGAATTGTTTGCAAAATCCTAATGGCGCTAAAGCAAACCTATTAACACAGAAGCTTGACCTATCATCATTACTGAGTTCTAGGACCATCACTGAAGGCTCTTGACCATATAAAAGACTCCAACAACAATCTCATGGGAAGCCAGATAGAAACTCAAAAATTAGGACAAAGGAATTAATGATACCAGTTGCTATGGAATCCCATCACACATTGGATTACTCTTCATGAATAAAGTTATAAATGTTAGCCAAGAAGAGTATCGAGAAGGGAAAGTAGAATTAATAACTTTGGTTATAACTGTGGACTAGCATTCGGAATATATTAGGAGTAGAATTAAATAATGAAAATGATTGTTATAGGAATGCCAGTTAGAAGTCCTGAGTAGATCTATAACCCACTATGATAACATGGAACGTAGATAAGTATGTTATGAGCAACTTGGCAATGTGAACAGACTGACTGATGTTGTATGCCGCTTCGGCTTGTTACAAGTACTTCTGGCCAGTTTGGGAGACACACAGATGATGATTCAAACTAAATGTAAATTATGTGAATCAGGCATAAGGTCACTCCTCTTGAACACTAAGTGCTTTATAGTCCACTTATTGAGGGATACAGAGACAGACAGTATAATAACCTATCGTGGACATGTCAAGATATCTTATTAATGAAAATAAGGATACCAGATATACAAAGCAAATTACCTAAATTTGCTGTAACAGATAAGTGAACTATAGATATGTAGATATATATCCATATGTATTCCTGTTAACCCTTTGGGCCTAGTTCCAAGGCCTTTTGTGTATCCATATGCTCTCGCGCTACCGTACACAGGAGGAAATATGGGGTCACAATAAACTAGCCACTTCGTGGCAAAATCAAAATCTAGGTGGAAGCTGAAGCCACAGGATGAAACCATAGGAGGTATTTTTTTTTTCGTCTCATCAAAGGCTTCCCGGCGACATCAACCAAAATCTTTCAGTGTGCTGCAGAAAAAAAAATGAAGTTCCAACTGATGAAGAATTGCAATTACTCAGATATAGGTAAACACGAGGAAATTAAATTTCATCAAGAGTACAAACAAATTCTTGCCAACAAAAGAGCGAAAACACCAACGTCCAAAGACCCTGGAGTGATCATGTCGGAGGATCTCACCTTCAAGGACCAAAAACATTGTATCGATCACATCTGCTAGAAAATGACAGGATGGATAATGAGAACCTTCAAAACGAGGGATGCCAAGCCATGATGACACTCTTCAGGTCACTTGTTCTATCTAGGCGGGAAATATTGTGCCCCACTAACGCACCTTTCAAGGCAGGTGAAATTGTGACCTAGAAAATGTACAGGAACCTTCACGGCGCGCATAACGGAGATAAAACACCTCAATTACTGGGAGCGCTTGGGTTCCTGAACCTGTATTCCCTGGAACGCAGGCGGGAGAGATACATGATTATATACACCTGGAAAATCCTAGAGGGACTAGTACCAAACTTGCACACGAAAATCACTCACTACGAAAGCAAAAGACTTGGCAGACGATGCAACATCCCCCCAATGAAAAGCAGGGGTGTCACTAGCACGTTAAGAGACCATACAATAAGTGTCAGGGGCCCGAGACTGTTCAACTGCCTCCCAGTATACATAAGGGGGATTACCAACAGACCCCTGGCAGTCTTCAAGCTGGCACTGGACAAGCACCTAAAGTCGGTTCCTGATCAGCCGGGCTGTGGCTCGTACGTTGGTTTGCGTGCAGCCAGCATTAACAGCCTGGTTGATCAGGCTCTGATCCACCAGGAGGCCTAGTCACAGACCGGGCCGCTGGGGCGTTGACCCCCGGAACTCTCTCCAGGTAAACTCCAGGTAAGGTAGTTGAAAAGTGGAATGACTTGGACGAGACAGTGGTGGGGGCAAATTTAGTAGTATACAGCTGTAAGAGTAGATATGATAAGGACCCAGAGGCCAGAAGTGAATGATCCCGGTTAAGGTTTTGGTCTAAGAGGCTGGGCCGGGAGCTAAATACAGACCACTGCAAACACAAATGGGTGATCACTACCGCCCATAGGATAGGTACAGGGTGCATACCTAACTCGCCGCCAGCGTCACCATAGTAACACGAGGAACAAATAACACCTGACTGTGACCTCTAGAAAGTTCTCTCTTGCAGTGTTTATTTGGTACATGTCAACACACTGTGTCTTTATTATAAATGATGACTAGCTTTCTTGCTCCTCAAATTGACAGTTCAGTAGCTCATAATAATAATAATAATAATAATAATAATAATAATAATAATAATAATAATAATATAATTCTTTATTTACTACAAGTACATGTACAAGGAACAGCACCTGGCCCCGCGCGCGCGCGCTCGTGTGTGTGTGTATGTGCACTCACCTATTTGTGGTTGCAGGGTCGATTCAAACTCCTGGCCCCGCCTCTTCACTGATTGCTACTAGGTCCTCTCTCTCCCTGCTCCATGAGCTTCATCAAACCTCGCCTTAAAACTATGTATGGTTCCTGCCTCCACTACGTCACTTTCTAGGCTATTCCACTGCCTGACAACTCTGTGACTGAAGAAAAACTTCCTAACATCCCTTTCACTCATCTGAGTCTTCAGCTTCCAATTGTGACCCCTTGTTTCTGTGTGTGTTACTGTTGTCCGCACGCAAGCTGATAACGACATACAAAATACTGCGTGGAATAGACAAGGTGGACAGAGACAGGATGTTCCAGAGAGGGGACACTGAAACAAGGGGTCACAATTGGAAGTTGAAGACCCAGATGAGTCAAAGGGATGTTAGGAGGTATTTCTTCAGTCACAGAGTAGTCAGGAAGTGGAATAGCCTAGCAAGTGAGGTAGTGGAGGCAGAACCATACATAGCTTTAAGATGAGGTATGATAAAGCTCATGGAGCAGGGAGAGAGAGATGACCTAGTAACACTAGGTGAAGAGGCAGGGCCAGGAGTTGAATCTCGACCCCTGCAACCACAATTAGGTGAATTGGGTGAGGTGAGAGGGAAAATTCTTAGGAATCCACCTAGACAGTAGCCTCAAATTCCAGACACATATACAACAAATTTCCAAGAAAATCTCAAAGACAGTAGGCATACCATCAAAGATACGGTACTATGTTCCACAATCAGCTCCCCTTGCACTGTATCATTCACTCATCTACCCTTATCTCACATATGGAATTTGTGCATGGGGATCAACAACATTAAATCACCTAAGACCATTAATAATCCAACAAAAGGCTGCAGTCAGAATAACAAATTCCCAGTCCCGATAGCATACTCCACCAATATTCAAAAGTCTAAATTTGCTCACCTAAAGAACTTCCAT
>NW_026509645.1:0-14594 GCF_026875155.1 Cherax quadricarinatus | reverse complement strand
TGCTTTTAAAAGAAAACCAAGTCGGCGAACTTGTTCACGGGGTTTTCTGGGGCCATATTGCAATTAATTGTCTGATAGTTACCCTAAGAGAGGGTCGTACTGATAATGAGTACCCAGATCTTCCCTACTGTACTTTTTATAGAATACATGGACATGACACATCTGAGTGCAATGCTCTCTATAACCTTCAGTACTCTAGGTCTTTCCGTGGCCTTTCCCAAACCCGCAGAACCCGTAGAGGAAACAGATATCGTGGTTTCAAAATAACCGAACCAGGCTTATTCTTCAACTCTCAAACTAACCAGAACCAGGCTCATTCTTCCAATTCGGGGGAATTCGAGCGCCCCAGTCAAACCGTCCCATGGTGACAGTAGGTGATAATGAGTACACCATCCCCGTTCACAATTCCTTTGAAGCCTTAAGCAGTCTCGAGAAATGACAATCCTGCTGATGTGTGCTTCACATGTCTCTGACGTAGATGATTTTGGGGATGAAGTAGAACAAGTATTTTCTGATGACAATCCACCTTTTTGTTTGCACATAACTTCCAATGCAACCATAGGCCCTATAGTGCAAGCATCTGTTCATAATGCACCCGTTCATTTGTTCATGGACTCTGGTGTGCAAGTCAATATTATTAGGTCTAGTTTGTTTAAGGATAAGCAGTTAAGACATGTCCTTCTCGTAGAACCGACTCATGTGTCCTCCCTTAGTGGAGTAGCTGGTTCTCACCTGCGTGTCCGAGGTCGGACTTCCCTAACATTTTCTATCCAAGGTAGAGACTTCACTGCTTCCTTCCTTGTTGTCGACCAGATTACTTTCCCTGGTGACCTTCTACTGGGCTTTGCTTCCATGCGAGACTTTTGCATTGTGCTCGACCCTTATCGATGGCATGCCCAAATTGACGACTTGATCGTTCCATTCTGGGGTTACCAGCTTGGATCCGAGATCTGCCATACTGCCGCAGAGTATGACACTCGAATTAAGTCCTTACAGGCCAGTGCATTTTCCAGTAGCGTACCCAAGCGGTCAGGCACTGATGATCCTGTCACTTCTGTCTGTGTTCCCTGCAACTTCAGACTTGCAAAATAGTAGTCCAGTTACTCAAGTGTCCGAGGACGCTCTGACTTCCTTGAGTGCTGAGCATATCCCCGCAATGTCTGCTAGTTCAGTAGTAGTTCTCCACAGGGGAAAGCCTTGTCGGAAAACGATTACTTGAAACTAGTAATGCCATCTCTTGTTGATGTCACATGCCGTCTGCAGAAAGGGCGTCTTTTGTTGCGGCTAGTGCTCTCACTAGAGTGTCTGTTGTTGTTCCTAGTGTTCCAGATGGTGATAACGTCCTAGTTGACAGTGATTCCTGCAAAGTAAAAGGTCTATTTGTTGAACCATCCTTACATGTTGTAAGAGATAGTAAGATCCATTTCTTCCTGGCCAACACTTCTGGTCACAGTGTTCGCCTCAGAGCAAATACCAATCTTGTTGACCTTGTTCACTATCCTTACCCTGTTCAGGTAGAGGATGAGTTGTCACCTGACCAGTGGGTCGGTGCTATTTCTGCCGGGAGACCTCATCCACTTCACTGGATCAATCTGTTCCACCAGTTGAGGAGAAAGACTTAGCTCCCACTGACTTCCCAGATGAAGTCAAGCGTTTGTTGACTCTGTTGAACAAACGTCGTAAAGCCATTGCCTTACCAGGTGAGAAGATGGGTATAACGAACTTATTGTCCAATTGTATTCCACTTGAACTTGGTACTAGACCTATCTACATACCTGCATACAGAATGCCTCATTCACAAGTTGCTGTCGCAGAAGAATTGATCAATCAAATGCTCGATGATGGAGTTATTGCACCTAGCAATTCACCTTGGAATGCACCCTTGATACTAGTACCTAAGAAGGATGGTACTTGGCACTCACTGATTGACTTTAGGAAGTTAAACGCGAAAACCATTCCAGATCGCTTTCCACTCTCTGTACTGGGTGATCTTTTACGTAACATCGGAGATAACAAAGTCTTTTCAACCCTGGATTTGTTACAAGGGTTTTGGCAAGTCCCTCTTCACGAGGACAGCCAAGAGCTAACTGCATTCTCCACTCCTACAGGTCATTATCACTTCCTCCATATGGTGTTTGGATTATGATCTTCCCCTATCACGTTCTCAAGGCTCAAGACTAATATCTTTAGAGGTCTCATAGGTAATGCACTTATGGTGTACTTAGATGACGTAATCGTCATGTCTAAAGACGTGGATACACACTTGAAAAGACTTGATGTAGTACTTGGTAAGCTTGAAGAAGCCAATTTAAAGATCAAACTGTCTAAATGTCAATTTTTCAGATCAGAAATTAAGTTTCTTGGTCACGTAGTCACTCCTAGAGGGGTTACAACTGACCAAAGTAAAGTAACTGCAGTACTAAATTTTCCAACTCCCAAAACTGCTGATGCCGTAAGATCCTTTGTGGGCTTAGCAGGTTTTTATAGATGTTTCATTGCCAATTTTTCTTCCATAGCTGCTCCTCTAACTGAGTTGCTTAAGAAAGATGCTCCTTTTGTTTGGACCTACCGTCAAGAAAGAGCATTCCAAACTCTAAAAGAAAAGCTAACATCTGCTCCAATTTTGAAATTTCCAGATTTTTCTAAGCCCTTCTATCTGACAACTGATGCTAGTTCAATTGGCACAGGTGCCGTACTAGCTCAGAAGACCGATGGCAAGTACAACGCAGTTGCATTTACTAGCCGAGTCCTTACGAAGGCTGAACATAATTATACAGTAACTGAGCAAGAAGCTTTAGCAATAGTATGGTTTTTAAAGCACTTCCGAGACATTATTTATCAGTACTCTGTTCATGTCTTGACAGACCATGCTCCACTGATACCTTTATTCCAGAACAAACAACCTACTGGAAGGTTAGCCAGATGGACCTTGACTATCCAAGAGTTCAATCCCACCTTTGAGCATTTACCTGGCAAGTCAAATGTAGTCGCAGATGCCTTATCGCGACATGTTAGTATAGTAACTGCAGACCCTCCATTTAGTGCTGAAGAAGTAAAGAATGCTCAACGAACAGATCCCATGTGGTCTGGTGTGATTCGATTCCTGCTCCAGGAAGATCTTATTCTGACTGTGAAGCCACCAGCACCCATCAGTGACTTTGTCATGTACCAAGAATTACTGTATCGAACAGCCGAGTTGGGTACTCCTAGCAGAAGAGTATACCAGTTAGCAATTCCACAGTCACTAGTGAATGTAGCCTTACAGCTAGTTCACGATGTACCAGGTGTTGCACACCCTGGTATGGATCGTTCAGTAAAACAAGCCAGATTGAAATACTTTTGGCCTCGTATGGCAACTGATATTTCTGAGTATGTTAAGAAATGTAGTGTCTGCATGCAACATAAAGGTAATGCTAATGGTCCTAATCCAATCCAAGTATATCCAACTACTAGCAAATCGTGGGAAAGAGTTGTGCTAGATTTGTTAACTAATTTCCAATGTTCCCTCCAAGGCAACAAACATCTGTGTGTTATGGTAGACCATTTCACCAGATATTGTGAGTTAGTTCCTATTGCAGATAAGACTGCTGAGACAGTAGCTAAGGCGTTTAAAGAACGCATTATCTGCAGGCATACCACCCCTAAGTCCCTAGTAACAGATAATGGAGGTGAATTCTGTAATGAAATTCTTGAAAATTTGTGCACCTTGTACAAGATCTCTAAATCCACCATTGTTCCTCATCATCCTGCCAGCAATGGGTTAGCGGAACGAACCAATAAGAAAGTACTTGATGTCTTGAGAGCCACTATCAATCCAAACAGTGAAACTTGGGATGAAGTTATACCTGATGTGCAGTGTGCTATAAATTCTGCATACAATGTTTCTATAGGTGACACTCCACATTATGCATTGTATGGTGTAGATAAACGTTTGCCTTATGAGTTGCTATATTCTAATCCGAAACCAAATTACAACCCTGATGATTTCATAGCAACTCGTACCAGCTTAGCTCAAAGTGTTTTTAGAAGAATCCGTGAAACACTTCATAAATCAACAGCAGAATTTACAAGAGTCGCAAACACTCGAGCAAAGCCATCCAAAATCAAAGTAGGTTCGAGAGTTATGCTGATTAACTTTAACAAAACGTCTGCAATGCCAAAGCTTGATCAAAAGTTTGTTGGTCCTTATCGAGTAGTTGAACATATCACTGGTAATAAGTATAAGGTTAGAGAGATTAGTACTGGTCAGTATAAAGAATCACATTTAGATCATATGAAGTTAGTATGTGATGATAATGATGTTCCAACCCAGACTAATGTAACAGACTCTGATAATCCTCCTGATCCTGTACTCTCTTCCTCTGATATTCAGTCAGACAATCAACCTGAATGTCGTTATTCCCTACGTACACGACAGGTATTGAGAAATCCTCAAGTATCATTTGTAACATCCTATTCAGATTTGCCTCAAATACAGCATGAGTTAGCCTATGCTACAGAGTTTGATCCTCCCAGAGATGACACTCATTCTGCTTATGTCAATCTCACCCTAGCAGAGTTGAGGTTAAATGTAAATAACCTGTATAGATGAATAATTACAGTATCAACTTATCAGTATTCAAGAATTTTTTTTTGTGTTCATTTTCTCTCCGCATTCTGAGAGTTAACAGTCTAGTTTTGGTGCCCGAATCTCCGTAGTAGTAACAGTTACCGGGAACAGTGTACCATTGACTTAACGCCCAAGTCTCTCCCGGGTCACTGTCTGAATGCGACCTGGCATATTCAAAGCCCCTCTATGGGTCGTGGGGGGCCCGGCATTCGTGATACGGTGTGAGAAGGAGATGGGTCGGCTGGGGCGTTCTCCCCCAAAATCTGTAATTATCGTACTCCCGCCTACTGAGTATTTTTTACCTAACCCACGTGTCGAACCCCCACATGAAAAAATGGTGACAGCGGTGTGGAGCTGGATTTAGTTTTTAAAGGTAATTCAAGACTTGAAGGCTTTTTGGAGTGCGGCAGGGTCAAAGGTGAACCCCCCACCCAGCCGCCTTACTCTCCTCAAAACTCCACCCTGAACCTGTTGCGCCTTTTCAATTTCCCTGGCTTAGTTGTGTGCAAATTGCCGTCTCCGGGGGTTGACCCGGATTTTGAAATTTAAACCCAGCAGAAGCCAGACTGTGGTTTGGAACCCCGTCACCCTATCACCCAGCCTTTCCTCTCACCCAACTGCTCCTCGTGCTTTGTGCATCGTTAACGTCTTCAGCCAGCCTTTTGTGGGGTAACCCAGTCAGCCAACCAGCTTCTAACCCGCTGCGAGAGGAAGTAAGCCACGCAGTAAGAATTAAAAGCCAATTTCCCTTGAAGTTTGTCTTATCGTTTTGCTCCCTGTTGGATGCTAAGGGGGTTTTTCCCATTCCTGTGGCATGAGTGGTTTCAAGCCACCTTTGGGTAGAGGGGGGTGCCGGCAGTGCCCCAGCGAGAGCTCTCACCACCCACTTTCCTCCACCCCCCCACCCCCAGCCCCACCCACCACCACCAGACCCCACCCCCTTTACCTTGGTTGTTTGACCTTGTACCGGGTCCTATATGTAGGAGGTGTCAGTTACCTGCAGGATACCTCAATCCCCTATCCCCAGTAACACCCGACTCTACAGACTTCAGTGATAATTAGAGTCATTTTTTCTGCTTTTAAAAAATTTGCGTGTTTTGAGACTTTAAAGAAAATTTGTTGTTTTTACTTAAACCTTGTGTTTTCAGTGTAAAGAAAGTATTTTTTGACTATTATTTTTTTTTTCGTGTTTTCATTATTTTATTTTTTTTTCTGTGTTTTTTTTTCTTTATGCTCTCTGTCCTAGTAAGTTTATTGTGTGGGTACAGTCAGTCACTCTGGTGAAGGATTCATTTTTTTTTGTATTCTTTCAGCGTTGTTTCTCAGTAATTGTCATTGTATTTCATGCGTGATATTCCCCCCAGTATACCAAATTACCCTTTTTATTTTATGTGTGTTTTTTTTGGTATGCCAGCGTGTTCTTTCCCTCAAATTTTTTTTCGCAGCTGTGTCCCATTTTTTTTGCCAGAAAAATTTTTGTCGTATCAGTCACAGAAAAGATTTTTTTGTATTGTCGTTCAGTCCAGGGGATTTTGTTGAAAGAATTTTTATAATAATGAAGGTCCCCCTCCCATGTAATTTTAATTTCCCCGTTTTGTTCCTTTGTTTTATTTTTTCAATTTTTATATTTCTTTGAAAAATTCATTTGATAAATTTTAAATTTATTTTTAAAACGAAAAGTTTTTTCTTTACTCTGCTTGAGTAAAATTGTTTTGTCTAATTTAATTAAGAGTTAAAGTTTTCAATCTTTTTTTCTTCTAATTTTTTTTCATTATTTTACCGGGTTTTTCCGTGACTTTTTATTATTTGCAGTGATTATTTCAACCCTTATTTTGTTGCATTGTTCTGCAGTGAATTTTTTGTTGCATTTTTCTAAAGTGAATTTTTTGTTGAATTGTTCTGCAGGAATTTTTTTCTTTTATTAATATTTTATTTTTATTTTTTTAAATCTCTTTTATGCATTCTTGAAAATATTAAATTTCCCAGTTAACAATTTATAATTTTATTTTATATTTTTTACATTGTTTTAAAAATTTAATTAATTAATTTTTATAGCAAGATTTAAAAGACAGCTCATTTTGCATTTAATTCTTTCCCCAGTATTTTTTTACTTGTATATTTCAATGAAAATTTTTTTCTGCCCCTTGAGTTGCCTTCCCTCTTGCGTGTATCTTAGCATTTTTTTTTATTCCTTTCTGCAGAATTAGTTGATATTTTTTTTTCAATTCTAGAATTTTATATCATTTTATTTTTCATTTTTTTGCCTTATTTGTTTGTTTACTTTCCCTTTTAGTCTCACATACCGTCATGATATTTTAGTGAATGTCGACACTCCACCTTCGGTCTGTTCCCCCTGTATCGTCTTCACATTTCCTTAGCGATGAAGCCCGCCCAGTCCCGAGATACTATAGTTTTCGTGTTTCCCCTTGGGGTTTCCTTTATTCATGGCCTTTTCTAGTCTTAAAGAGGGTTTTTTGAGCCTTTCGTTTCGTCTAGTGCTTAGTTGAAGGTCCCCCTTCAGGGAAAAGTTTTTCAGATTGCTAAAGAAGCTCTTTATCGATCTCCGCTGCTGTTCCGTTGTTGATTCCTTGTATCGAGACTTAGGAATCTTACTAAGTGGTCAAAATTATGAGGAACTGATTCGCCCTTCCTTTGTCCGTAAAAACAGTGATCCATATGTGTTTAGGGAACAGTGAATGTACCCCTGGTAATGAATCGTTGAGTGTTTTGCTGTTAGATTGGCAAACTTTTATCTCATTTATAAGCGTCCAGTATATTTTTTCTCCCGAAGAGGTAAACCTTTTAAAGAATCACTTCCCCTAAATGCAGTTTTTGGGAGCAATTAAAGAACTAATGCCCTTTTCTCTGTGTGCTTATGGGGCTATCCTCCAACTGTGACAATGGAACCATTTTCCCCTTTAAATCATGTCTTTCCCTTTTTCCCCAGGGTATTTCCCCCTTGTATCAAAAGTAAGTCACAATATCCCTCGTTGCCCCCCTTTTTTTGCGCCACAGAGAAAAAATATGGTCGTCCCATTCGGTCCCAAAAGAACAGTGTACAGAGTCGTTATACACCTCGTAGTATTATAGACTTTTCAGTAACCATGTCGGCGGAATTTTTAAAACTGGGGTTTTCCGTGGCCATATTGAAATTAAATTGTCCTGTAGTTACCAAAGAGACGTCGTATGATGATGTACCCAGTCTTTCCTACGTATTATCATAGAATACAGGACATGACCTCTGAGTGCAATGCTCTTAAACCTTGTACTCTAGGTCTTTTTTGGGTTCCAACCGCAGCCCCCGTAGAGGAAACAGATTCGTGGTTCTCAAAATAACCAGAATCAGGCTCATTTTTCAATTTAAAACTAACCAAAAACAGGTGTTCTTCCAATTCGGGGGAATTTGAGCGCCCCAGTCAAACCGTCCATGGTGACGTAGGTGAAAATGAGTACACCCCCCCATTCCTTTCCCTTTGAGTTTTTAAGCAGTCTGGGAAAATAAAAAACCCTGGTGATGTTGCTTACATGTCTTGACATAGATGTTTTTGGGGGATAAAGTAGAACAAGTCTTTTTGATACAACCCACCTTTTTGTTTGCAATAATTCCAATGCAACCTGGCCCTAAGTGCAAGCATCTTTTTATAATGCGCCCGTTCATTTGTTCAGGGGATCTGGGCGAAAGTAAATATTTTTTAGGTCTAGTTTGTTTAAGGTAAGCAGTTACGACATGTCTTCTCGAGAACCGTCATGTGTCCTCCCTTAGTGGAGTATCTGGTTTCCCCTGGGTCCGAGGTGGGGACTTCCCCCAAACCTTTCTATCCAAGGTAGGACTTCATGTTTCCTTCCTTTGTGTCGACCAGATTATTTTCCCCGGTGCCTTCTATGGGATTTGCTTCCGTGAGACTTAGCATTGTGCTCGCCCCTTATGATGGCATGCCAATTTTGACGACTTGATCGTTCCTTTCTGGGGTTCCCAGTTGGATCAAAAATTGTTATACTGCGCAGATTTGATGTACGGTTTAAAAGCCTTCAAGCAAATGCATTCTCGTGCGTCCCCAACGGTCAGGCATGGTAATTCTGTCACCCCCATCGTTTTCCCACCTATACCGTCAGACTTGCAGGATACGATCCTCAAGTGTCGGGGGAACTCGATTGCCTTGAGGGCAAAAACCTATCCCGCAAGCCTGCTAGTTCGAGTAGTAGGTTTCTCCCAGGGGATGCCTTGTAAAAAACAATTTTTGCAACTAGTAAGCCCTCTCTTGTTGATTCACATGCCCCCTCTGCAGAAAGAGTCTCTGTTGCGGCAGTGCCTACTAGGTTCTGTGTTGTTCCTAGTGTTCCAGTGGTGATAAAAATCCCAGTTACGGTTCTTGCAAAGTAAAAGGCCTATTTGTTGAACCCCTCCTTACATTTTTACGAGATGTGATCCATTTTACCTGGCCAAAACTTTTGGTCACAGTGTTCGCCCCCCAGGAAATACCAATCTCGTTGACCTTGTTCACATCCCTTCCTGTTCAGGTAGAGGATGAGTTTTCACCTGACCAGTGGGTCGGTGTATTTTTGCCCGGGGGGACCTCATCCACTTCACTGGATAATCTGTTCCCCCAGTTTAGGAGAAAGACTTGTCCCACTGACTTCCCAGATGAAGTCAAGGTTTTTTTGACTCTGTTGACAAAAACGTCGTAAAGCCATTGCTTTTCCCGGTGAGAAGAGGGGGATAACGAACTTTTTGTCCCCTCGATTTCCCCTTGAACCTGGTACTGACCTATCTCAAACCCGGTAAAGAATGCCTCATTCACAAATTGCTGTCGCAGAAGAATTGATCATCAAAGTTTTATGATGGAGTTATTGCACCTAGCAATTCACCCCTTTAATTGCACCCCTTTATATAGTACCCAAGAAGGATGGTACTTGGCGCCCAGTGATTGCTTTGGAAGTTAAACGCGAAAACCATTCGATCGCTTTCCCCCCTCCCCGTATGGGTGTTTTTTTTTTTTTTTTTTTAAAATCGGAGTAACAAAATATTTTCAACCCTAGTTTTTTTACAAGGGTTTTGGAAGTCCCTTCCCGGGACAGCCAAGACTAATGCATTTTTCCACTCCCCAGGTCTTTCATTCCTCCGTTGGGTTTGGTTTTTCGATCTTCCCTATCCGTTTCAAGGCTCATGATAAAATTTTTTTAGGGTCTCTAGGTATGCATTTGGTGTACTTAGATGCGTGATCTCATGTCTAAAAAGTGGATACACACGAAAAAGCTTGATGTAGTACTTGGGTAAGCTTGAAAAAGCCAATTTTAAGATCAAAAACGTCTAAATGTCAAATTTTTTGTCAGAAATTAAGTTTCTTGGCAGTAGTCATCCTAGAGGGGTTACGACTGACCCAAAGAAATTTAAATGTGTACAAATTTTCCAATCCCAAAAAGCTGATGCCGTAAGATCCCTTTTTGGGCCCTTTCAGGTTTTTTTAGATCTTTCATTTCCCAAATTTTTCTTCCCTGCTGCTCCTTAATGAGTTGCTTAAGAAAGATGCTCCTTTTGTTTGGGCCCTTCGTCAAGAAGGTTCCAAACTCTAAAAGAAAAAACTAACATCTGCTCCAATTTTTAAAAAATTCCAATTTTTCTAAGCCTTCTATCTGACAATGTGCTAGTTCAATGGCTTGGGCCCTATACTAGAAAACTGATGGAAGTAAAAAAGGTTTGATTTTAGCCCAGTCCTTCGAAGGCTTGGAACGTAATTTCGTAATGACAAAAAAGCTTTGCAATTGTATGGTCTTTAAAGCACTTCCAAAGACATTATTTATCGGTCTTGATGTCTTGACAGGGCCATGCTCCATGATTCCCTTTTCCAGACAAAAAACCTACTGGAAGGTTGCCGAGGCCCCTTTATATCCAGGTTAATCCCCCCTTTGAGCATTTCCTGGCAAGTCAAATGTGTCGAGATGCCTTATCGCGATATGTTAGTATAGAACTGCAGCCCTCCATTTAGTGCTGAAGTGTAAAGAATGCTCAAAGAACAGATCCCTTTTGGTCTGGTGTGATTGATTCCTGCTCAGGAAGATTTTTATTTGATGTGAAGCCACCAGCACCCCTCAGTGCTTTTTCATGAACCAAGAATTACTGTATGAACAGCGAGTTTGGGGACTCCCGCAGAGGTTACCGTTAGTAATTCCAAGTCATAGTGAAAGTAGCCTTCAGCTAGTTCCGAATGTCAGGTGTTGCACACCCCGGTATGGAAACGTTCAGTAAACAAGCCCCGATTAAATATTTTGGCCTTTTGGAAAAAGTTTTTTCTGAGTATGTTAAGAAATGTAGTGTCTGCAGCAAATAAAGGCATTTTAATGTCCTAACCAATCCCAAAATATCCAAAATACTAGGAAGTGGGAAAGAGTTGCGTTAGATTTGTTAAAATAATTTCCATTTTTCCCTCCAAGGTAACAAACATCTGGTGTTATGGTAGACCATTTACCCCATTTGTGAGTTAGTTCCTATTGCGTAAGACTGCCGAGACAGTAGCTAAACATTTTTAAAAACGCTTATTGCAGGGATACCACTCCTAAATCCCTGTAAAGATAATGGAGGTGAATTTTGTAATGAGATTCTTGAAAATTTGTGACCTTTTCAAATCTCTAAAACCACCCTTGTTCCCATCATTGGCAATGGGTTAGCGGGGAACCCAAAAGAAAGTACTGTGTCTTTGGGGCCCTATCAATCCCAAAGTGAAAACTTGGGGTGAAGTTATACCTGATGTGCGTGGCTATAAATTCTGCTTACAAGTTTTATAGGTGACTCCACATTTGCATTGATGGTGTGATAACGTTTGCCTTAGAGTTTTTTATTTTTATTCCCAACCAAAATTTCAACCCCGATGATTTCATAGCAATCGTACCCCGCTTAGCCAAAGTGTTTTTTGAAGAACCGTGAAACCTTCTAAATCAACAGCCCGAATTTACAAAAGTCGAAAAAACTCGAGCAAAGCCATCCAAAATCAAAGTAGGTTCGAGAGTTATGTGATTTAAATTTAACAAAACGTCTGCAATGCCCTGCTTTTCAAAAATTTGTTGGTCCTTAAACGAGGGAGTTGAAAAATCACGGTAAAAAGATAAAGGGTTTGAGAGATTGTACTGGTCAGTTAAAGAAACGCATTTGGATCATATGAAGTTTGTTGTGTGTAATGATGTTCCAACCCCGACTAATGTGACAGACTCTGACAATTTCCCCTGTCCCGTACTCTTTCCTCTGATACTCATCAGCGATCAACTGAATGTCGTTATTCCCTACGTTTTACGACAGGGATTGAGAAATCCTCAAATTCATTTGTAACTTCCCAATCAGATTTGCCTCAAAAACGCATGGTTTGCCAATGCTACAGGTTTGATCCCCAGGATGCACCCCCTTTTGCATATGTCAAACTCAACCTGCAGAGTTGGGGTTAAATGTAAATTAAGTGTATAGATGAATAATTACAGTATCAAAATTATCGGTATTCAAGAAATTTTTTTTTTTTGTTCATGTTCTCTTCGCATTCTGAGGTTAACAGTCTAGATTTTAGGCACCCAAATTTCCTTTTGTTAAAACTCTTTCTTTTTATATATTTTCCCTTCCCCAGAAACCGTACATCACATGAATCAGATCGATCGATCAAATTTTTTTTTATCACTTGTAATTCAAGTTGATTTTGATTTCATTTGTTAGTTTTAAATTTTGATAAATTTTACCTTGTATTGCATTACGTTTCAGTTACGTAAGTTCCATTCCCAAAGTTCTCTTATGTATGTTATAATGTTAAAATTTTGTGTCTTTGACTTGTATAGAATCAGCCCAAGCCGATACCCGCCTCTTAGTTTTTATTTGTTTATGTCGGCGACTACGTTAGCGTCGCCGGCTTCGTAGTAGTAACCGTTACCAGTAACCAGTTAACGTTGGCCAAGCCCAAACCCTTCTGCCGAGTCACTGTCGAAAGCTGACCTGGCATATTTTAAAGCCCCCTATGGGTCTGGGCGGCCGGCGTCAGTGATCCGAGTGTGAGCAGGAGTAGGTACGGCTGCGGGGTTTTCACCTTTTTCTTAATTTTCGTACTCCACCTACTGGTATTTCTTACCTAAACCACAGTCGAACTCCCATGATAAAACTGCCCTTTTTGTTAAACACTTTTTTATTTATTCCTTCCCCAGAAACCGTAGTCACTGAAAACAGTCGATCGATCAAAAATTTTTTTTATCACTCCCCCTGTGTAATCCCAACGTTGAGTTTCATTCGAAGGTTGTGCTATATTATACCTTTTATTGCATTACGTTTCAGTTTGGGAAACTTCCATTCCAATGTACTACTTTTGTATGTTATAATGTTTAATTGTTGTTTTCTTTACATTGTTAGAATCAGCCCAAAAACCATACACTGCCTCTCTAGTTTGTTGTTGTGTCGGGAGCAAAGTTAGCGGCTGAGCTCTCAGTAGAAAGTAACCAGTTACAGTAACCAGTGCACCCGTAGATGACTAATACCAAAAAAGTCTCTGCCTGAGTCACTGTCTGTATCATATTGTGCTGCCCAGCGTTTCAAAAACCCCCTACATAGGGGGACTTGGCGGCCCCGTCAGTGTTACGGGTGAGCAAGGAGAAAGGTTACGGCTGTTAGGGCGCTCCCCACATTATCCGTAATTATACGTACTTCCAGCCTATGTGAGTATTACTTTACCCTATCCACGTGTTCGAACTCCGACATGATATGTGTACTCACCTATTTGTACTCACCTATTTGTGGTTGCAGGGGTCGAGTCTTACCTGCTGGCCCCACCTCTTCACCGGTTGCTACTGGGCCCTCTCTCTCCCCGGTCCATGAGCTTTATCAAACCTCATCTTAAAACTGTGTATGGTTCCTGCCTCCACTACGTCACTTTCTAGGCTATTCCACTGCTTTACAACTCTATGACTGAAGAAATACTTCCTAATATCTCTCTGACTCATTTGTGTCTTCAACTTCCAATTGTGGCCTCTTGTTTCTGTTTCCCCTCCCTGGAACATCCTGTCTTTGTCCACCTTGTCTATTCCACGCAGTATTTTATATGTCGTTATCATGTCTTCCCTGACCCTCCTGTCCTCCAGTGTCGTCAGGCCGATTTCCCTTAATCTTTCTTCATAGGACATTCCCCTTAGCTCTGGAACTAACCTTGTCGCAAACCTTTGTACTTTCTCTAGTTTCTTGACGTGCTTTATCAAGTGCGGGTTCTAACAGGTGCTTCATTCTCCAGTATGGGCCTGACATACACGGTGTACAGTGTCTTGAACGATTCCTTGCTAAGGTATCGGAATGCTGTTCTCAGGTTTGCCAGGCGCCCATATGCTGCAGCAGTTATCTGATTGATGTGTGCTTCCGGAGACATGCTCAGTGTTATACTCACCCCAAGATCTTTCTCCTTGAGTGAGGTTTGCAGTCTTTGGCCACCTAGCCTATACTCTGTCTGTGGTCTTCTGTGCCCTTCCCCTATCTTCATGACTTTGCATTTGGCAGGATTAAATTCGAGAAGCCATTTGCTGGACCAGGTGTCCAGTCTGTCCAGGTCTCTTTGAAGTCCTGCCTGGTCCTCATCAGATTTAATTCTCCTCATTAACTTCACATCATCTGCAAACAGGGACACTTCTGAGTCTAACCCTTCCATCATGTCGTTAACATATACCAAAAATAGCACTGGTCCTAGGACCGACCCCTGTGGGACCCCGGTCGTCGCAGGTGCCCACTGTGATACTTCATTACGTACCATGACTCGTTGTTGCCTCCCTGTCAGGTATTCTCTGATCCATTGCAGTGCCCCTCCTGTTATATGCACCTGATGCTCTAGCTTCTGCACTAGTCTCTTGTGAGGAACTGTGTCAATAGGCCTTTTTTGCAGTCCCCAAAAAGATGCAATCAAACCCACCCCTCTCTCTCGTGTCTTACATCTGTTATTTTATCATAAAACTCAGAAGGTTTGTGACACAGGATTTGCCTTCCTAT
>NW_026509644.1:0-14847 GCF_026875155.1 Cherax quadricarinatus | reverse complement strand
TGCATCTGGTCTAATGACTTTGAATTATTGTTTTTTGACCAAAGTTCAGGGGCATCAACGATTTTTAAACCACAGGTACATCACACGATTTTTAAGAACGGGGACTCACACACTTTAAAGACCAAGAAATTTTCTATTGTTCTTTGGCAATACTGAAAGCCTTTGCAGTTCTTAACCTCCAAAAATGGATAGATTCGTATTGTTTTGAGACTCAATGCATGCTTCATTGTTGGAGGGAAGTTCAAGAAGTGCCTTTTCCCAATCCTTCAGGCTCTTCTGGCACATCAGCAATTTCACACTTGAAGGGATTCACAACCCAACTCACAGTAATGTGAATCAAGATCTGGAAAGTAATCAGAAAACTGCTTTCTGAGTTTCGTAAGATGCCCTGTAACTCTAAGCAGAGAAAATTTAGATAGCGAGATAGGACACTAGGCCAAATGTTAGGTTATGGTGGGGTTGACGTGCCGGCTCCCGAGTCACTGCTGACACTTCAGTATTGCCCGGCTGCTGCACTTGTAGTCCTTACCAGTTTTACATCATTGCCAACTTAAAAAGGGGTTTTGCTAAAAAATTAGATTTTAATTGTATAAGAAACTACAATTATTTATTTGAAAAAATTTTAAACTCTGAAATTTTGCCTCGTTATTAAATAATAAATTTTAAATAATAAATTTTCATTTTTACCTCATTTGGGGTAATTTACTCCAGTTCCCCACCTCTGCACATAGTGAAAAGCGCGCCTCTGGCAAAACAGTGACGGAGTGAATGATGAAAGTTTTTCATTTTCGGGGCCCATCCTGCCTTGGTGGGAAACGGCCGGAGCGTTAATAATTTTTTTTTTTTATTATGTGAGCTGGAAAAAAATTTTAGGGGGATAAATTTCAATGGAACCGAATTTTAAAGAGTTTGGGGATATGTCTGAAGAAATTCGAGGAAGAAACGTAACTCCTCAGAAAACTGGACCACATCAAAAGCAAAGCGAATGCCATGAGATCATTCGGGTCTTGCTTAAATCTTCAGGAAACACTAGCAACTAAAGAACTTCTAAGGACCTGAAAGATTTAATTTTAATTCCAATATCTAAAAAAAAGTTTGATTTATGGGAAGCATAGTGAGAAAGTGACGAGTGGAATTCCTAACGAGAATTTACTGCAATTTATCACAGAGTGCAATCAGTGTTAAGAAAAGGCAAATCTACTTCACAAGCCTAACAAATACCAGAAAGGGAAGGATGGGTACACTGAATATTCTTAAGACTGTAAGAAGGCCATTGAAATAGTAGTGAGTAAAATACCGATATATATCAAGAATGACAGGCATTATAGACACAATTATGGGTGAATACCCAAGAGAATCAGTAGAAGAGTGTTAATTAACCATTACAGTTCTCCCAAGGTAACATAACCTAGCAATATGGAAATGTTTTGCTGCACAGTCAAAATACCAGCAAGTACAACACTATACACAAAAAACCCGCACATAAAAGACAGAAGCTTACGACGACGTTTCGGTCCGACTTGGACCATTGACAAAGTCACACTAACAGAGGTGGAGCGGAAGGCTTATATAGGCCTTCCGCTCCACCCTGTTAGTGTGACTTTGTCAATGGCCAAGTGGGACCGAAACGTCCGTAAGCTTCTTCTTTTATGTGCGGGTTTTTTGTGTTCGTTCCGTCACGGTATTGTGCCTTTTTGTTTTTAAGTAAACACTGTTGAGGGGGGGGCGGGAACTTTTCATCACAGTAAAGCGGGGAAGTCCCAAAACAGAAATCGTCGAACATAAGAATGGTGATGCTGTTTAAAGAATTCTCTTTGACCAACCAAAGGAAAAAAGTGTCAACTTAACAAGGGAAAAGATTAAAAAGCATTTATTTACGGTGCGTTCGTAAATTCCCCTTTCTGATGCACAACGTTTTGGGGAAGGTGGCTGTCCAAAACAGGAAATTTAAACTGGGGTGATGACACACACAGGTTGTCCAACATTTTTCGGAAAAAATTTTTTTGGTTTACATAACATCAATAACAAGCAAAAATCACAAAAAATTGGGGGGGATCGTTGTAGAGAGCCCTGTGGGGTAGGGGACTCCCTGTAGGGGTTTAAAGAAACCCCCCCCCCCCCCTTTCGTGAATTTTTTTGCATTCAATTTGAAAAATTTTTTGGGGAATTAAAAACAATTACACTAAACCCCATCATTTTTAGCATGAAAAAATAACTTATTTTATTTGATAATAGGACTGATTTGCTGATTTTATTATAGTCTCGTACTTTTGCTGCTTCATGGGCAAAAGAAAAAATATTGTGGAAGCACCTATCAGAGAGAGTTCCGGAAAAGTCAAAAAACGGTGTAAAAGTATATGGATAAAAAGAAAAACAAAAGAGAGTTGGGTACCCCTTACCGAGGCTTTTTCCCGACTAACACTGTCTAGGTGTTTATTAGGAGGATCAGATAGATAAGCAGAAGGCTTTGTCCCCACCCTTCCTAACTTCACCCATTACGGGAAAGAAAACGATGAAAAATATATCAAAATTTCGGAAAAATTGCATAATCTTACACGCAATGGAAGTAATGGAAATTGGGTTAAATTACCTCAAATTGTACTTTTTTTTCCTATAAAAACTCGTTTACTCCCCCAAAAAAATTTTTGTGCATGACTCCACAACCGTCATTTTACCACCACTACTATTTTTGACTTAGTTTTAAAGTGACGTTCTAGTGCAGCGCGAAAAAAATCATTAATCGAGGGCTTCAGTTTGCCCAACCCACTGAATTTTTTAATAATGATCCACGAAGGGGGAATGTGGGTTTAGCGTGAGTTTATAATTGGTTGTTGCTCAACTTTTTTCACATTTTTCTTTTTATCAAACAATGTATACTGAACTAGCAAAGTTGATTGGAGGGTTTTTAAAAGGTCCGGATATTCTGGCAACTCTTCCTTTAGGTACAAAGTATTTTGTTGTTCCCGTTTTTAAGGTTTATCCAACTGTTTTTTAAATGATGCATTGTCTTCTCCTTATATATTAGCAAATAATTATTTCGGGAAAATTTTGGCAGAACTTTTTTTGCCTCTTAGTTTCTTTCAATTAGCAATTTTTCTTATGGCGTTTCTCATTTCCAGTTAAAACTTTCCCCCTTTTTTTGCAATCTGGTACCAAAACCCAACGACATATTTTAAAATACGGTCTAAGAAGGCACAATATCAATGGGATGGGAAAAAAATTTTTAAAAGGGGGGGGATCTCTCAGCCCTCCCTTAGCCCTTTTAGGGACTTTGCCTTCTGGAAGGGGCTTTCACTCTTCCCTTTCCCCGAAAAAGCTTTTTTGAAAACCAAATTGGTACCTAGCGTCACGAGGCATGCCCTTTCTCCCTTGACACAACAAGGTTTTTAAAGAAGTAAATACCTTTTTTCTATGCCCCCCTTTATCTCAACTTGGGATATTAGGAATTCTAGTTTAGCTAGAAAAAAAAACCCTTTCCCACTTGTATTGAATCGTTGCAATGTGTAGAAGGAAAGATATAAAGTTTAACCAGCAAACTTTTGTGCGAGGGGACGGGAGGCTTTGGGCAGGGGACGGTAGTTGAATTCAACTGAAGCGAACAATCACAAATTTCCCGCTGAGAACAAAGAAAATATGACTTTTTGCTGTAAAAATCGAATTTTTCAATCTCCGCAGAAAACAATTTAAAAAGAAACCGAGTGTTTAACCGCTGTTAATCCGATAAATGTAAAAGTTTCACCCTTCGCATAAAGAATGCAAAGTGTTCCCCTAGCAAAAAGTGGGACTTTACGCATCTGTGGGAGCCATTTAAAACAACGATACCGGGATAACTTCTACTACAACAAACTAGGGACAATTGGGTCATTACAATCCCAGGTAAGTCCAGCCATACCGCACCAATTTCATTAGCTCAGCTAAAGGTAGGGGTAGATTTTACTAGAATTTCCAATAGATCCCATGACATGTGGGGGTTTTCACCCAAACCCAAGTAAGTATCATTTTTAAAATGAGAGTGAAATGCAAGATATACGCTCCCCTTTTGGGGAAATTGATTTTGAAGACACTTTTTAATCAAAAAGCCACGTGAAATCTGGGAAAGGCACCCCGAAGGGATTTCCAGGGAGGCTGCTGGACATCGTGTTTTACAAATAATAACGCTTGTCTTTTTTGTTTCATGCAGGGGTGTGTACTTTTTCGTCCCCTTTTCCCCCATGGGTCTGGTGTTAGTTCAAAAAGTTTTTTGCTATCAACCCAGACTTAAAATTACTTCGCATGCAGCTTAAAATTTTCCCTTTTACTTTTCTCGTTTTCTCGTTACTTAGTTTTAAACATTTTAATTCATGTTTGAGACTGTGCAACTAAATGCACATTTTGCACTTTTCGAAGAAATTCATTTTCCATTCTCCAACCACTGCGCTAACGTGTCTAGACGTTAAAACCAAATCATAGTGCTTTACAGATACATTTTTTTTTAATTTGGTGTCTTCTGTAAAATTTTTCTTTTTTTTTAGATGTTAGGCCTCAATCGTTTATGAAGTAAAGAAGATTAGTTTTTAAGCAGCTCACGAAAAAGCATCGGGGGGCTAGGGGCTTTTGTTATAACAAATACGACAAAAGCGCATTTGTGTTAGAGAACCCATAGCAATTGGTCAGGATCTGCAGAAACATTATTTACTGATTCTCATAAAAAAAGATGATATAAAATTTCAGCCTACTATTACCTTCATCAGCCCCTCAAATTTCAGCAAGGGAAAGCGCTACACACACAAACAGATCCTAGGTTATTGCAGAGGTTCACACGAGTAACCACAGACGAATGGACGGCAGCCACAAGATCAAAGAAAATCACTCTTCAGGCCAAGAACTGCTTCATTCGTCCTATACCTCCCGGCAGATAGGTGTCTATTAAAGAAGCCAGGGCGGCAGAAAGGTGTCTATTAGAGAAGCCAGGGCGGCAGATAGGTGTCTATTAGAGAAGCCAGGGCGGCAGATAGGTGGGCTATTTTGAGAAGCCAGGGCGGCAGATAGGGGTCTATTACAGATGCCAGGCGGCAGATAGGTGTCTATTACAGATGCCAGGGCGGCAGATAGGTGTCTATTACAGATGCCAGGGCGGCAGATAGGTGTCTTTAGAG
This sequence comes from Cherax quadricarinatus, assembly GCF_026875155.1. Classification (NCBI taxonomy): domain Eukaryota; kingdom Metazoa; phylum Arthropoda; class Malacostraca; order Decapoda; family Parastacidae; genus Cherax; species Cherax quadricarinatus. The sequence goes on along the minus strand of NW_026509644.1, from coordinate 9,712 downwards.
AAGCCCAGGGGGGGCAGTTTGGTGTCTATTAGAGAAGCCAGGGGTGCAGATAGGTGTCTATTAGAGAGCCAGGGCGGCAGATAGGTGTCTATTAGAGAAGCCAGGGGGGCAGATAGGTGTCTATTAGAAAGCCAGGGCGGCAGATAGGGGGTCTATTAGAGAAGCCAGGGGGCAGATAGGTGTCTATTAGAGAAGCCAGGGCGGCGATAGGTGTCTATTAGAGAAGCCAGGGCGGCAGATAGGTGTCTTTAGAGAAGCCAGGGCGGCAGATAGGTGTCTATTAGACTAGGGCTCAGGGAAATAGGATACGCATAGAGGGTACAAGCTGGTAGGTATTGTTGGGTAGCATCAGGTCAGGGAGCACCGCACTAGGTGTAACACCCGCACACACTCACGTACCTAAAAACCCAAATACACACATATACTCACACACCCTAACACCGAAACACACGCTCCCACTCCCACATATTCCGACACACATAAGATACCCACACACACTCTCCCCCCCTCTCTCTCTCTCTCTCTCTCTGTCAACCTCAATTCCCCCCCTCTTCCCTCTCTATCTCTTCCCCTGCTTCCCTCTCTTCTCTCTCTCCCCCTTTTTCTCTCTCATTTCTTTCTACCCTTTTTCTCTCTCCCTCTTTCTCTTACCCACTCCCCTCCTCCCTCCCCATCACCTTCTGTCTCCCACTCTCCTCTTATTCTCCCTTCTCTCCCCTTATTTCGCCTCTCTTCCCCATTGCCACTGTCACCCCTCCCCCCTCTCCCTCCTCTGCCCCACAAAACACCAGCCACAAACACACACTAAACACACACACGCTTTTAAGGGACTTAATCTTCACCGAAACAATAGGGGCACAATAACTCCTTTTTCTTTTTATTAGTTTTATTTTATTCCAATCATTTAGCTTCTTTGGGTATTTGGTTAGTGAATTAAAATAACCACAAGCAATTATAAATGAAACACTATACAGCAAGAAACCCAATCTTTCGTTCAAATTCTCATTAACAGAGTATGATATAATAATTTCAATTAATAACCTCTAATCTCACCATTTAACTCTTTTAGAAAGGTCTGAGGTAACGAAATAGTTATCTTCATAAGTGACATGAATTACCAAAACTGCAGGAAACTAATGCAAAGGCAAGACAATAGACTTGGTTTAAAGTTTTAGTTTAAGCTAGGAGCTTTGTGTTGAAGACCCCTACCGAGTCAGAGCTAGGAGCTGACTGACTCACTCAACTACTCCATAGTATGACTTCAGCTCGGCCAGAAGGCGACGCGTGGCGTCAATTCTAGAACCCCCAAATTTGGTCACTACAGAGGGGTTACACATTCGTAATCCCTAACCTAATAATAATATAATATAATATTATAATTATAATAATCATGGGGAAAGATATAATATAATACAATAAATACAATGAGAAGTACTTTTGATGATTCAACTGTACCAGATAAAAATTATAGCGAACCTGCTTTATCTAGCTAGTAATAAAGTGGTTCGCGATATATTATTACAGAACTTATTTTAACCAGGCCTTTTTATTTTTTTATATAATGGAGTGAAGTAGGGGCGCGTAGCACCTCCCCCCTCGTGACTGACGGTCGCCATTGACTTGTACTCTCTGTGGTGGGTAGCATCTGTCATAGTAGCAGGGGTTTTTGGAAACAGACAGCAGTCCTACATCATCTCCAGCTTTCTCCACAACATAGATGGTCATAAAAGTACCAAACTATACTGTTAAAATAAAGGTATATTAATAAAATTTCAAGGCCTAGAGAGGGCATCAGAAATGAGATTATGTTTTCCTTTATATGGGAAATGGTAATAGAGAAGGGTTGAATTCTCAAAGCCCAACGAGTTTCTCGCATTCTTCGATTTCTAGAATTTATGAAGGTCAAATGATTGTGTCGGAGTACACCGATATCTGATGGGTAGAAGATCTTAAATATACATCAAAATTCTCTAGGCATACAACGAGGCTAAGGCTTCTTTTTATAGTTGAATAATTAATTTGGTGTTTTTTTTAACTTGGGAAGAAAAATAAGGAAAAACAGGTTGTAATAGGTCAAATTTTGGACCCTTCTGTAACAATGCGGCTCCCAAAGCATACGCACTGGCATCTATTTGTAAGTGGAATGGTTTATAAAATCGGGGACTTAGCAATACTGGGGAAGAGGATAGTAATCTTTTTAAACGAATTAAAAGCAATTTCACAGTCCTGGGTCCATAAAAAACTTGTTTTTGGACTTGTTAATTCAGTTAGGGGAAAGCTACCAGTGCAAAATTCGGACAAAACCCGACGGTAGTAACCGGCAACTCCTAAAATCTTGATACGCTTTCCTATCCTTAGGGGTAGAAATTCTAAGAGGGCCTTTACTTTGGCGTTAAAAGGAGCGACTTCACCTTGTCCAATCCGAAATCCTAAGTATTTAATTTTTGTCTGGCCAAACTCACACTTGGACAAATTCACTGTAAAATTATGTTTACTTAAGGGCGTCAAACAAGGCTTTAAGCTGTCTAAGGTTTTGGGGCCAACTGTCGCTGTATACGACTAAGTCGCCCTAAGTAAGCTTCTACTCCGTCCAATCCGCCCGTAAGTATGTTCATAATACGCTGGAACGTAGAGGCCGCGTTTACAGAAGCCGAAGGGCCATAACGCAATACTTGTATAGGCCACCAGGTATCGTAAAAGTCGATATCTCTTGAGCTCTTGGTGACAAGGGGACTTGGTAATATCCTCTTAACAAGTCCAATTTGCTGATATACTTAGCTCTGGAGACCTTGTCTTTTAAAGTCGTAAATTTCCCTGGGTATTGGAAACCCATCAGGTACTGTTACAGCATTGACTTTTCTAAAATCCGTGCAATAGGGGAGGTCCCATCTGGTTTGGGGACTAGAATGCAGGGGGATGCCCAAGGACTGTTACTTGGTTTTATCAACCCGTGTGAGAGTAAGAAGTTCACCTCTGCCTCTAGCTCCCCTTTGTTTTTTGGGGACTCACTCGTAGGGAGATTGCTTGATTGGAGTAGGTTCTCTGAGAGTAACATCGTGCCCCCCAAACGTACACGGTTTTGGGACGTCGTTGAACAGATGGAGATTTGCCTTAATCAGGGTTTTTTATTTCGTGTCCTTTGTCCACTTCCAGATTTATCAGTAGAAATTTAAATTCTTTAAGGTTTGTCGAATTGTTCAGAAGAACGGGTATTCCAAATCATTTCATCCGAATTTACTGGAACCCGTTCTTGGTTCAGAGGAGTTTAAGTAGAAACTTGGTGAACGGTTTCCTGAATGGGGTTTAAGTTGGTTAACGTGATACCCCCCGTTGTGAGTTCCTCTTCTTCGGCGTCCTTACCGAGTAGTTCACGTCACTTAGGCGCTTCACGATTTCTAAAGGACCTTCAAATTTGGGCTATAGAGCATGTCCCTGATGAAATCGTTGAACCAGAACTTGATTTTTTGGTTCAAATAAACGAAGTTTAGTTCGACGATCGTATTCCTCCTTCATCTTACTCTGTGCTTGTCGTAAGTTTTCGGCGGCCAATTCTCTAGCTAGGCTCGGCGTTCTTTCTTTAAGGTAGGAGAGCTCCTAAAAGTCGGCGTTTCTTCCCCGGTCCAAGCTTCTTTGAGAACCCTGTACTGGTCCTCTAATTGATGCCCATATATTAACTCAAATGGCGAAAACTTCAAGTTGTCTTGTTCGCTTTCTCTTAGGGCAAAACAAGAGTAGTGGAATACCTTAACCCCAAATCTTTGGAATACTGTAAACAATAGGACCTCATCATAATCTTCAAAGTTTGATGGAACCTTTCCACCACGCCTTGTGATTGGGGTCGATAAGCCGTCGCGTAAACCGTTTTGACTCCTACTGAGCCAAGGCTTCACGGAAAAATTTTGAAGTAAAAAATTCGACCCTTGATCCGATTGAACTTCCTTTGGAAATCCAAAGTGAGGGGAAGAACTTAATCATGCTCTCACTATTAGGCGAGCATTAATCCTCCTGAGAGGAACTGCTTCCCGGGGACCTGGTGACTGTGTCCATGATAGTGAACAGGAATGGTTGCCCTGCCGAGTCTTGGGTAGGGGCCGACACAGTCGATCACCAGACGTGAAAAGGGTTCGCCTGTTACTTGTATAGGGTTCAACGGCGCAGGTGGTGGATTATGTGCAGGTTTGCCCACTAATTGAACACGGAACAGCTTCTTACATACCGTTCCACTTTCCCTTTATTTTTTGGGCCCTGTGAAGTGCTTAGCAATTTTTCTAAAAGTCTTCTTTTGTCCCGAATTTTCCACCTTGAGGGGCTGTCATGAGCAAACTTACATGCTAAATTTCTAAAAATGGGTTAGGCAAGACCAGTAATGATCACTTTTAAGAGATCCTAGTTTCTTTTTCAGTAAGTCCTTCTCCCCAAAAGTAAGAGCTGTCACCTTTAAGGGCTTTCTTCTCCCGACACAGCAAGCTTCCTTAAGTCACTTAAGGAGGGTCTATTTTGGGGTTCTCTTACTAGATCCTCCTTCGAGAATAAATCTATTTCGGAAACCACCGACTTAGGAACTGGTACGGTTCTGGGGGGGATTGTTGGCTCGACACTCGAGCTTTCGTTGAAATGTCTCCTACCCTACGTCGACGTCGTCCATGACTTCCCCGATACCCACGGAGAACGCGATTGTTTGGTCATTGCCCCCGGGGTTTCTACGCTCAGAGGGAAAAAGGGTAGGTTCCGTTCGTTTGGGCTTCGATGACGTAATTTTCCTCGGTTGGATTTTCCATAACTATGGGCTCTTTCCATATTCCTTCTTCCGCTAAGTCGTTCCCAATCAATAGGTCTACATCTTTTATGGGGAAGTTAGTTGGAGACACTCCGATTGACGTCCAGCCTGTAAGAATAGGAGTTTCAACATATAACTTGTACAGAGGTACTCGCGTAGTGGAGCCACCATAAGCTTCCCAAAAGAGCGTCGAAAAACCCCTATATGATCCGGCGGGGAAATGATAAAAGTCCTTCTCTAACAATGTTAAGTAGGACCCCGTATCGCTAAAACTGGGTATCGGTAATTCCTACTTTGCTTTTGGAAAAGTAAGGACTCACAGCTTGACAAGTTTGACAATGATACCCATATTCTGCTTAGTTCAACTAGGAGGATCTGTTAGTTTTCCTTGGGACAGAGCGTCTACTCTTGGCTCGGACTTCCTTGGGCGAGTCGTAGAGGATATTATTTGGTGGGCAATCTATATGATGGACTCCTTCCCGGTCCCTATCACGCTTAAAGCATTGTGATTTGAAATGTCCCAGCTTCGAACAGTACGAACAATTTTAAATTTTTTTCCCCTGACCTATCTGGTCTAAAAGGATGGGCTCGATTGAATTTGGTGTTTTACTTCGGGTTTACTTGTTACACGGGAGTGAACGGGTTGGGTAGGTCGCTTACCGAAAGGCTTTGCAGGTTCGGGTCTCGTTGCTGGTTTGATAACCTGGCTGCTTTCAGATTGTACCAACCTCTGGGAAATCTCAAAGTTTGTCTGCCAGCGCGGCAGTCTCTAACAACGTCGTTTGCGGATGGCCCAACAAGATACTGGCGAATCCCTCTGGAAAATTTGCATACAAATCTTTTAGTAACATTAATTGTGATAGATCTTTTAAAGTCGTGACCCGAGAAGCTCGACACCAACGTTCAAACGCCCCTGCTTTCCCTCGGGCAAAATCTAAATAAGTTTGTTCCTGTTTTGCCGTTTCATGGAACGAAAAGCTATTTTGGGAACTAATAGGGAGCATTTTCTTGCTTCTAAAATAGTTCTCTTTACTACGTCGTACTGGACATAAAACTCATATGGTAAGGGGGCGACACAAGACTGCGCCTTCCATATAGAGACGTGTGCAGCAATGTGGCCCATTTGTCTTTGGGCCAGCCCATTGAACGTGCCCGATTCTCAAAAATTTCAAAGAATTCATCTAAATCTGCTTTATGTAAGTCAAACCCGGTTACCGGGCTCTTCACGCTCTTTCTTCCGGAAAATCCCTTCTGCTTTGTTTCAAACGAAACCTTTCACGCCTAAATTCTTCCTCGTTTTTGACGTCCTTTTTAGCTTCGATTTGAGAGTTTTTTTAATAGTAATATGCGTTTTTAATTCTCTCTAGTTGTTCGGACGTGAAATTCCCAAGAGGTAATGACACCGAGGGGGGAAATTCGGGGCTTCCTTTCCGAAAGTATTTTGGGACGAGCATCAGTCCTAAAATTATCCCCGTCATTTGACTGAGGGTTCGTTCCAACCACCGATACATACTCCGGGGAAATGAACGGGGGAGAGTTTTTTAGACTGGGCTGAGTAGTAAGGCCTTGTAAACCCTGGTTCAACTTCATTATTTAAGGAGTTCCCGTCCGTGGGATTTCTACTTCCTCGAACTGGGAAATAAAACTTCTTCAAAATCTGTTCTGGCATTGCTTGGAATTTCGGAAATAATCTATCCTTAATTAGGGACCTAAGAGTCCCCTGCGCTATGGTATCTATTATAAGGTATATCTAACTGTCTAGCTATTTGCCAACACGTCTGTTTAAATTTTTAAAGTGTCAGGAGTAGCCTCTGTTAATTCATCTAATAATGACTTAATTTCTGGAAACCATTTTCTTAATTCTCGCAAGGGAGCTTAAATTTTAATGCAAAAACAAAAATGTACTCAGGGTAAGTGCTCCCGGACAGACAACCCATTTGTTACGACTTAATCTTCACCGTAACATTAGGGCACAAATAACTCCATTTTTTTTGTTTGTTTTATTTTTTTACCAATCAATTAGCTTCATTGTATTTGGTTAGTGAAATAAAATAACCACAAGCAATTATAAATGAAACACTATCAGCAAGAAACCAATCTTTTCGTTCAAATTCTCATTAACAGAGTATGATATAATAATTTCAATTAATAACCTACTAATCTCACCATTTTAACTCTTTTAGAAAGGTCTGGGTAACGAAATAGTTATCTTTCATAAGGACCTGAATTACCAGACTTCAGGAAACTAATGGAAAGGCAAGACAATAAACTTGGTATAAAGTTTTTAGTTTAAGCTAGGAGCTTTGGGTTGAAGACCCGTACCGATCAGAGCTAGGAGCTGACTGACTCACTCAACTACTCCATAGTATGACTTCTGCTCGGCCAGAAGGCGAACGCGTGGCGTCAATTCTAAACCACCAATTGGTCACTAAAAGTAGTGGTTACACATTCGTAATACCTAACCTAATAAAAATATAATATAATATTATAGTTATAATAATCATGGGGAAAGATATAATTTTAATACAATATAATACAAGAGGTACTGTTGGGTGATTCATACTGTACCAGATAATAATATATTTCGAACCTGCTTTATCTAGCTAGTAATAAAGGGGGTTCGCGATATGTTATTACAGAACTTTTTTAACCAGGCCTTTTATTTTTGTATATAATGGAGTGAAGTAGGGGCCCCGTAACACTAAACTATTTAATTTCCAAGGAAATGGTGTATACCTACATTTTTGGGCATAAGACACAAAATATCATCAAATCTGAACCATTTAGCTCTATTAGGGGGGATTGTGTTAAGCAACCTTGTTTCAAAAAATTCCATGTATAGGTTACTAAGAACAGGTGGGAAAAAAGGATTTCCCATTGCCCTACCAAACTTCTGAGTGTAAAAATTATCATTAAATCAAAAATTTTTCATCAATAATGCAAAATTTAATAAGTTTAATGATAGTAGGAACTGGCAATGGTAAATCATAGTTAACGAGTTCTTCAGATAAGAAACGTAAAAAATCATCAACAGGAACTTTCGTAACAAAGAAGTAACATCAAAACTAATCATGTTAAAATCATTTAAGTCAGTCAAGGAGCTTAATTTATCAACCAAGTCTAAGTTGTTTTTAACATTAAAGTTAGAAATTTTGCCAACAAAAGGGGTTCAAAATATCAACAAGCCATTTGGATAATTTATATGAAACTGACCCTATGGAGCTAATAAATTTGGGCGACTGGATTCCCTGGTTGTGTGGTTTTTATTAGTCCATTAGTGTGACAAAGTCACACTGTGACTTTGTCAATGGTCCAATCGGATCGAAACGTCGTCGTAAGCTTCTCTCTTTTATGACTCAAGAAATCGTAAAGACACGATTGCAAATAAACCATACCCCCGGCCGGGATTGAACCCGCGGGTTCAATCCCGGCCGGGGTATGGTTTATTTGCAATCGTGTCATTACGATTTCTTGAGTCATGTTGACGGCAGTGAAGGGACTTGAGCTAGAGTTCGTCACGGCCACGCTAGCTGGAGATTCGTCTGTAAAAACTTGCATTTGTGGTCACAGAGGTGCCTGTGCTAACTTTCCTATGGGGTAGAAATATACCTAGTTGGATGAATCTTATTGTGGCTAGCTGGTCTAGTGGGGTAACGCGACGGGCTGGAGTTTTGAGACCTATGACCGCGGGTTCAATCCCGGCCGGGGTATGGTTTTTCTCTCTTTTATGTGCGGGTTTTTGTGTACAAGGATTCTTGTTTAGCTGGGAGGGTTCCTGGGCAGCTAGAAGGATTCTTGTGTAGCTTAGAGGGTTCCGTGCAGCTAGAAGGATTCTTTTTTAGCTGGGACGGTTCCTGTGCAGCTAGAAGGATTCTTGTGTACTGAGAGGGTTCCTGTGCAGCTAGAAGGATTCTTGTTTAGCTGGGAGGGTTCCTGGGCAGGTAGAAGAAATTTTTGTGTAGCTTAGAGTGTTCCTGTGCACTAGAAGGTTCTTGTTTAAACTGGGAGGGTTCCTGTGCACTAGAAGGATTCTTGTTTAGCTGTAGGGTTCCTGGGAGCTACAAGGATTCTTGTGTAGCTTAAGGGTTCCGTGCAGTTAGAAGGATTCTTGTGTAGCTGGGAGGGTTCCTGTGTAGCTACAAGGATTCTTTGTAGCTGGGAGGGTTTCCTGTGCAGCTAGAAAGATCTTGTGTATTGGGAGGGTTCCTGTGCACTAGAAGGATTCTTGTGTACTGGGAGGGCTCCTGTGCAGCTAGAAGGATTCTTGTGTAGCTGGGAGGGTTCATGTGCAGCAGGGAGGGTTCTTGTGTAGGGGGGGAGGGTTTTCCCGTCAGCAAGGGGGGGTTCTTGTGTAGGTGAGAGGGTTCCTGTGCAGCAGGAAAAGGGGTTTTTGTGTAGCTAAAAAAGAACCTTTATCTCACTCTGAACGTCTGTTAAATACGTAACATGTAATTATTGAAAGAGTACATAGTTACATTTCTGAATCTGTTGAATATATTGTAACCACAGTGACTAACTCAGTTAGGGAAATAATCCTAAATACTAAAGTATCATTGCACGTATGACGTATAATGACTTTCACTGTTGGAAGAATACCTTTGAAACTATCGTAATTACTGACCATAGTGACTTCACAGCTGCTGGAAGGAAACCTGTAAACTGCGTAGCCTACTGAACCATAGTGACTTCAGTCTTGTTAAAAGGAAACATGAAGGCTGTTGTAGCTACTGAAGCATTGTACAGAAATTACGTCTGTATAATAAGTTGTAGCATTTCGCTGCATTTTCTTCGCTTGTAAACAGACAAGAATAACTAAAATAATTAGTTCAATTTTCTACACAAGTCGAACTTTGGTACCAGCCTGTGCTAGTGAAACAGATCAAAACAGTACACAGTTTTAGACAGAATTGTAAAAATATATTTATGGAAAGGGAA
>NW_026509643.1:0-11393 GCF_026875155.1 Cherax quadricarinatus | reverse complement strand
TAAGGTAGATGAGGTAACATTACTTGTAAGTGTGGTAATATGTATTTTTGGGTTTTATAACGAACCTTTTTCAGGAAAAAAGATGAAAAATCCCTTCTGAATGCAAGTCATTGTTTTAAATATTCCACATGATGGGGTTTCAACAAAAAGGGTGATGGGTGGGCGATGTTGTCAGAGAAATTTAAAGTTGTCAAAGACTTGATATAAGATTAGCAACATCGAATACAAAATCTGGCTACAGTTTTCGAGGGGGTTGACAAAAAAATTTTGAAAAAAAAAGGACACAAGTGCAACTAAGTGACATTTTATTGTGGAACTTTTCGTCCCCAGGAGCTTTGTAACCCGATACCGGTATCGCCTTAACAAAGCTCCGGGAGAGCGAAACGTTGCCACAATAAAATGTAATTAGTTGCACTTGGTCTTTTTACTTTACTTTTTTGTGGGTTTTTTCTACCAATATTATTACAAATTTAAAATTTTGGGGTGATTTTTTGGGCCCCCCAAAAAACCTTGTAGGAAGTGCAGTAAGCTTTTTATTTTAAAATTAAAAAAAGAAGCGCTAAGACAAGGACTATACAGCGCAGTAAGTGTTATGGGCGAAATTCAAAAGGCATCTAGTATGAAAAATGTTGGAAATGAGGATTTTAACTTTAGAAAACTGTTGGAACAAAATTTACAGGGAAAACTAGAAATCTAGGACGTTTTTGGCGGTTCAGGATTGCTTTTTGAACAGGGTTTTGACAGAACCCTAGAGGAAATTTGCTTGACTTGGTTTTGCCCAACAAAGTTCACTATTTAAAAATCTTGAGGGGTTTAAAGATGAGCTTGGGAAAAGTGTCAAAATCACTTAGTTTTAAAATTCATGGAATCACCCCGTAAAAGCAACAAATCTCTGTCCCAGATTTCGCTTGGGGCTTCATAGGACCCCCAAAAATTTCCTGGGTGGGCTAAAATGGGATGTCCTGACTATGGGTCGGTAGGTGATCTTGGTGCCAATATGACGTTTTTTAGAGCATGTTCTAGCGCCAGACAAATTTTGTTCCGAGTAGGGAAAATTTGATGTAAAAAAAAATTATCCCAAAAAGGATGAACAATAGTTAAAAAATCTTTTGGGAAAAGAGAGGCTTTTTATGGCGTACAAAAGAGGGGATGGGCAGTTAAGAAATCTTATTCATTTTAAAAGAGAAAAAAAAAAAAAGGAATAAAAAAAAGAAAAGGGGATTATGAGGTAAGGTCACAAGGGGTTCAAAGACTAACCCCAAAAGGGTTTTTCAGGTTACAGTATAAGATTAGGGACAAGATTGGCCCACTTAAGAGTAACTCTGGTCAGATCACTGACAGTGATAAGGATATGTGTGAAATTTTCAATACCTACTTCCTCTCAGTTTTCATCCAGGAAAATACTAGCGATATTCCTGAAATAAGAGATTATGTAGAACAGGATGATAATAAACTATGTACGATTGCGGTAACTAGTGACATGGTCCTCAGACAAATAGAGAAACTAAAACCTAACAAATCCCCAGGTCCTGATGAACTATTTGCAAGTGTTAAAGGAATGTAAAGAGGAACTTAGCATACCTTTGGCTAATCTTTTTAACATATCACTACAAACTGGCATAGTGCCTGATAAGTGGAAAATGGCAAACGTAATACCTATTTACAAGGCAGGTGACAGGTCCTTAGCTTCGAACTATAGACCAATAAGCCTTACCTCCATAGTGGGAAAATTTATGGAATCAATAATTGCCGAAGCAATTCGTAACCATCTTGATAGGCACAGATTAATTAATGAATCTCAACACGGTTTTACTAAGGGGCGTTCCTGTCTTACGAATTTACTAACTTTTTTCACTAAGGTGTTTGAGGAGGTAGATCATGGTAATGAATATGATATTGTGTATATGGACTTCAGTAAGGCTTTCGATAGAGTTCCACACCAGAGGCAATTGAGGAAACTTAAGGCACACGGAATAGAACGAGAAATTTTTTCCTGGGTAGAGGCATGGCTGACAAATAGGCAGCAGGGAGTTTGCATAAATGGGGAGAAATCAGAATGGGGCACGTTCACAAGCTTTGTTCCTAAGGGGTCAGTGTTGGGGCCGTTGTTATTCACAATTTACATAAACGACATAGATGAGGGAATAAATAGCGACATAAGCAAATTTGAGGAAATGGTATGGTGATACCGACAAGATGTGGAAAAAGACACTTATGTACAGTTCAGGACATTTATTAAAGGAAACGTTTCGCCACGAGTGGCTTCTTCAGTCCTAATACAGAGAAAACTAGAAAAACACACATATATATAGTGGCGGGAGTCAGGTGAGGTGATGCGTGGGTAGAGGTGGTAGTAGTAGTAGTAGTAGTAATGGAACTTGGATGCGGTACGTAGATGTATTTTGGTCATTGTACCCAAAAATTTTTGAGTACAGGGCATCCTCAACACCATCAACATCGGGAAACCTACTATTAAATTTTAAACTCTAGAGGAGGAGAAGGACAACCAGTTACCTTTTCTCGACTTTCTCTTACGCACGGGGGAAAAAGCAAACTTTCTTTTAAGTCTCCCGGAAGCCTACCTAAAAGGGAATGATCTTCTACATTTTCTTCTCTCACCATGACACAAAAACTAAAAGGGGGGGTAGTTATTGGCTTCTTTCTGAGAGCTACAGAATTTCCAGCCCGCAGTTCCTCGAAGAAGATGTACATACATCACCAACTCTTTTGTTCACTACATTTTTCCCGTACACTTCATACGTGACTGCAGGAAACGTGCAACACGTATCCTCAGCAAGACCAACACCTTCAAATTGAAGAAAAGCCTCCAAGTTACATCGTTTTACCGGTCAGCAACGTTGCCACTAATTTTTCAAAAATGTTTGACAAAAAACTGGCTAAAATATCTCCCGCTCTTAATTTACTATTGGGGAACCCTGATAAAAAAACCCAAGCATGTTTTGGCACAAGTGCGGAATCACACTTCCCATGGGGGGGTGTGTGACAAAGTATATGTAGGGGAAACGCCAGAACTTGGACTTTAGGATGCAGAACACAAAATGCTTGCAGAAATGATGACCGCAAAAACGCATGTGTTCAAATAGAGACGATGTTGGAACCCCTATGAAATTCAATGAAAAAAACTGTTATTAAAGAAGACGACTTAAGACGGAAAAAAAAAAATGCTTGAACCCGCACAAATTTTCTTCGTAACCTATAAGCAAAAATCGGTAGTTACGTTTTTCAAAATTACTAAGCAAGAGGAATTACCATCCTGGGAACTGGTGTTCTTGTGCAGAGGTCCCTTCTTCCCTCACCCCCTTTGTTCCTTTTTAAACTACTACTACTACTCCCCCTCTCCCACGATCACCTCACCTGACTCCCCCCATATATAATATGTGTGTTTTTTTTGTTTTCTCTGTATTAGGATAAAAAAGCCACTCGGGGCCCAAAAATTTTCCCTTTTTAATAAATGCCTAAAATGTACATAAGTGTTTTTTTTCCAAATAACAAATTTGTGATGACCCCAAAAAATGGGCCCGCCCAATTCATTTAATGGGGACATGAGACCCTAGGATGTTTTGAAAGATTGATGAATGGTGCGAAGTGGAATGCATTTTAAATTTTGACAAAGCAAAGTTCAAAATGTTGGACAGGAAAAACCTGCCACATATAAAAAAATAACGTAGATTTAAATACTACTGATTGCGAAAAGGTTTGGGTTTGGTTGTGAAAATCAAAAAACCAAGACACAGTGATTGGTTCGAATAAAGCTAACAGAATTTTGGCTTCATATTAGAAGTAAAAAATAATAGAGTCCTCGGGTTTTTCTTAAAACTTTTATCCTTGGGTTTGGGGCCTCATTTGACTATGTGCTCAGTTTGGTCACCTATTACAGAATGGATTAAATGCTTGGAAAACGTACAGAGGAGGATGAAAAAGATGATCCCAGTATGAGAAATCTTCCCTATGGGGGTAGATGGGGGCCCCTGAATCTGCACTCTCTCAAAAGAGTGGGAATTAGGGGGGTATGATCGGGGTGCTAAATGGAAAACAGGAATAAAAAAGGGGGGTGAAATAGCGTGTGAAAATTTCCACCCAAAGGTAGGACTCGCAGCAATGGTTTCAACTTGGAAAAATTTCGTTCAGGAAGGATATAGGAAAGCACGGGTATGGTAATGATTTGTGGTGAGTGAAACAAACTCCCGCTGAGGCTAAAAGGTTGGTTTTTTAAAAATTTAGGTTGATAAATATGGGGGGTGTGGGGGGTGTGAGTTGGACCTGACTGTTGGCTGCTGGGTTGGTGCATGCCCCTTCCTTCAGTGGAGGTGACCAGACTGGGTGGGTCTTTTTGGCTTTTTGGGGGGGATATGACCTGCTCCGCATGGGCAATAGGCTTGCTGCAGTTTTCCCTTTTTTCTTATGTTCTTTATAATAATTTGTATAAACTGCTCCTGCTTCATACACAAGCAAGCCCCCGAGAGATCTCAGGCTATTTGTGCAAGTAGTGAAAAAATTTCCCCTTTACAATTAAAATGTCAGGCTGGAAGTTTTTCAAGTTTGAGGGGAACAGTATAGCAAAATTCTTACTGAAACGTAAAGACCCAGTTGTTAATTTTGTTTTTACTTACATTACAGTATCATCGCCCTCTCCGGCCTCCCACTGCACGTTAATTAAGAAACCATCAGCTTTGATAGTGAAAATTATTTTTTCCCTGCGGGTCGTTATTTGTTCCGATCACTAAATTTTAAAAAGTTGTCGGTAGGGATTTGAGGGTTTTTGGGGGGAATAGTGATACAAAAAGTTATCTCCCGGGTGGGGGTAACTTTTTTTCCTATCAAGATAAAATTTCGTATGAAAAACATCTGCATGTGTCAACTGTTATTTGTTTCATTTTGTATGCTTGCCCATAATTTATAGGTTCTAGTAATTATCGAGACTTTATTTTGATCACTGGCAGGAGTCCAGTCCCATCATGCATTGATTTCCGTGTTTATAAACTCCGTCATGGCTTTACTGTTTGTTATAATCTTGCATACTAAGCTCTTTTTTTTTTTAAAAATTTTTCAAACTTTTGATTAAAGTTGAGATTGTACCCTACAACATTTCTGAGAGCTTTAGACTTTTTTTAAAATTTTGTTGCTTAATTCTATTGACAGTTGCTAACTGTGCTATCGTTTTTTCAAGTGCGTGCGCAGATTCTGTTCTTTTTTAAACATTGAAAAATGGTTTTTTGATATGAAAAGATGTGGATAAAATTCACTTACGTCGTTCCTAAACTAACAAAAAGGCTTTTTTGATTAACACTGTCGTATTTCTCATTTTTTGGTGAACGTCGATGGAGGCAAAATTTTAAAACCCCTCGCGTACAGTCGTTTACACCTCTTGTTTACTTTTTGTTTTTTTTAAAATTTTTATTCCATTTAGAAGTACGGTCTGAGACCGGCATCGGAAGCGAAAAAATAAATAGTAAAATACATTGTTTGACGTCATTTATATTGGACAAAAAATGGTCTATAGAGTAACCTGTTCTCAGTTTTCATATTTTAGTATGCTTATTTTTTTCTCAGATTTAAATTATTAAGTGGTAATTTATCTCTCTGCTACCATCAAGAATATTTTAATTTTAAAAACTGAGAATAATGTGATTTCATAATATATTCACACCAGATATCTTTTTCGGGAGTTTATTTTTGTCAGTTATAAGGCTCATGCCAATCTGTTAACTACGCAATTGTATTTATGTCTCATGTATATAATACATGTTTTTTACTCGACTGCCCCCGCGTGAGGCTAAAATGTTTTCAGTTACGATTTTCAATGTGCTGGTTTTCAACCCGGGGAGTTTATTTTTAAAAAGATTTATGCCAAGATCTCATTTGTGAGTTAAGCCGTGTTTAAAACCCGATTTCAAATATTTGATGTAATTAAGGGTTTTTTTTTTTGAAATGTAAAAGATTTTTTTAAAGTAAAATTTAAAAGTGAGGCGGAGTATTCGAAAAAGAGGGGTGAAAGTGCGTGAAAAAATGCATAAAAAGGGGGTCTGAAATTTTACGGGAAAAACGAACATTTATAGAGTTACTGGATTCAGAGATAAAGTTATAGAAATTTATTTTTAAAGATTACAAGTGGAGTCGGATATTTCATGTACATACAGGTACGAAGTGGTATCTCATCCTGCTGACTGGAGTACCCCATCCTGATGACTGGAGATCCTCCATTGCGACTGGAGTATCCTCCATCCGCATGATGGAGTATCCCCCATCCTGCATACGTAGTATCCTCCATCCGATGACGGAGTACCTCCATCCGCTGACGTTGATCCTCCATCCTGCATGAAGGAGTATCCCCCATCCTGCATGACTGGAGTATCCCCCATCCTGCATGGAATTTGGGAGTATCCTCCATTTCCCGCTGACTGGGGGTATCCCCCATCCTGCATGAATGGAGTTCGCTTGTTTTTTTTCATCCTAAGATCTTAAAGAATTTTCTGAACAAATTTTTAAATTTTGGATGAGAATTTGTTTGGAAATTACCACAGAAGCGATTTTAGGTTGCCCCAGAACAAAATTACGAGCAACGAACCCAAATATTAAAGAATTGGTTAAAGTGCGGGACTAAAGAAAATTGAGTATCCCTTGTTAAAAAGGTCCCTTTGTGGGGCCAAAGGTAAAACCCGTTTTCCGGACTTCGGGGGGATTACAAAAACCCAAAAATTAAAATTTCTTTCATCACGATGAGGGAGCGCTGTTTGATTCTACATAGAGGTGCTCCCCCTACCCGGAGGGGGTTCCAAACCCGCCTGAAGGGTGCCCAACCTACCGGAGGGTTTTCCTACCACCGAAAGGGGTTTTCCACCCACCTGGAGGGGCTCCTACCCAAATGGGGGGTTTTCCCACCTAAATGGGGGGTTTCCTAAAAAGGGTTTTACCAAATGGGGGTTTTCCTACCTCCGGAGGGAGCGCCTACTACCCGGAGGGAGGCCCTACCCCACCTGGGGGGGCGCCCCACCTATGGAGGGAGGCCCACCTACCTGGGGGGTGCTCCAATTATCTGGAGGGTGCTCCAAAACCCATGGGGGGTGCTCCAACCTACCTGGAGGGTGCTCCAAACCCACCCGGAGGGTGCTCCCAACCCACCTGGAGGTGCTCCAACCCACCCGGAGGGTGCTCCAACCTATCTGGGGGGTGCTCCTCCTAGCTTGGGTGTTGTAGAAGGGAGGGGGGACTACTTTTCCCCGGAAAAAATAGGTCTTAGACAGGATGTGAATGCACATGGGTTTTTTAATATATTTATAGTGGGGTTGTAAAAGAGTAATTTGGGAGGGGGTTGGTGAGAGGGGTGGAATTAAATTATGGGAAATCAAATACGAAATGGGGGTTTAAAAGTTTCTTTTAGCTGATGATACTGTGCGTATGGGAGATTCTAAAAAAAAAGTTTCAAGGTTAGTGGGGGGTATGCAAAGGTAGAAAGTTTAAAGTGAAAATAGATAAGAATAAATATGAGGGTATCAAACGATTTAGATAAAAAAAAAATTGTATCACTTTGGAGGGGGAGGGGGTATTTGAAGAAGTAAAGTTTTTCAGATATTTGTGAGTTGATTGTCAGCGGATGGTTTATGAAGGTGACGTAATCCATGGAATTGAGAAGGAAAAAAAAGGGAGTGATTCTTTGGGTATCTGGGAGACAAGAAAAAAACGTTATCCATGGAGGCAAGAGGGAATGTACAAAAAAGTGGTACCAATTTTTATATGGTGTGAAGCTTGGGTTGCAAACGGTGCGGCGAGGAGGGTCTGGAGGCAGTGAGATGTCTTGCCTAGGGGTGGGTAAAAATTATACAGAGAATTGGAGTGTGGAAATTAGGGGTGTGGAGTTATGAAAAATATTATTCAGAGGGATGAAAAAAGGGTTTTTGAGGGGTTTGGTCATTTTGAAAGAATGATCAAAGTAGAAAAACTTGGAGAGCGTATAAATCTGGATGGGAAAGGAAGGTGGGGGGGGGGCGTCTCGAAAAGGGGTTTGGCGGGAGGGGGTAAAGGGGGTTTTGTTTGGGGAGGGGCTTGGGCTTCCAGAACTATTGTGAGCGTGGTTTGATAGGAGGAATGGAGACGAAAGTTTTTGGGGCCGACGAGCTGTTGGGGTGTGGGGGGGTAATATTTTGTGAAGGGATTCACGGAAACCCGGGTTTTTTTTATTAGTCGGATTTAGTCCTGGAAAGAAAGTACAATCCTGCACTTTTTAAAGGGGGGGGTTTTGGGTATGGCAGTTTGGAGGGACATCTAGAGTCGTATTGAGCACCCTTTCAAACAAGTGATTATGTATGGGAGATAAAAGTGTTGAATGTGATGAAAATATTTTCTTATTTGGGGTTTTCTTCTTTTTGTGTCGCCCGCCCGGTGGGAGACGACCGACATGTTGAAAAAAAAAAATTTAAATTTTCTGCTTTTAAAAACCGGGGGGGAGGGTTTGGATTGGGGGTGGAGTAGAGTAATGGTGGAACTTCCATTTTCAATTTTAAAATTTATAAATGGCAAGGACCCAAAAAAGGGGAAGAGAAAATTTTCCGGGGCGGGAAACAAAAAAAAAAAGACCCCTGTTTTCCCCACCTTTTAAAAATTTAAAACTTATTATTTTCTGAGGGGGAATTTAGGGACCAAAAAATAAGAACTCTTGGATGTAAACTACCGCCGGTTCCGGGGGTTTACAAGTATCTTGGCAGGTTAAAACACCAACCCCCAGTTAGACCCCAAAGAAAAATTTTCTCACCCTGGTCATTATTAATGGAGTGGGATTAAAATTAATGTTCAAAATATGTCAAAATATTTTTTTTTCACTGGTTAAATTCGACCATTCTGGAAAAAATACTTGATATGCACTCTGTAATTTTAAAAACATTACCCGTGTGTTGTGTGGGGTGTGGTGGTGGGGTGTGTGTGTGTGGTGTTTTGTGTGTGTGGCTTGTGGTGCTTTTTTGGTGTGTATTTGTGCCATAATGTGGGCGTGGTGTGTTGTGTGTGGGTGTGTGTGTTCACCTTTTGTGTGTGTTTTGGTTTGTGTTGTGTTGGGTTTTGGTGGGTGGTGTTTGGGTTGTGTGTGTTGTGTGTGTTGTGTGTCCAACAATTTTTTCATGAAAATTTACGTGTGCCGGGTTTTGGTGTTTGTTGTCATTTTTTTTTGTTTGGGTGTCCCCCGTTTAAAAATAAGTAAAATTTACTTAAAATGATTCTTTTTTTTAATTTGTTCATTACCTTTGTCCCCTTTTTACTTTGTCAAAATTTGGGGCCCCGTCCCCCGGGCCCTTTTATACCTTTTTGACTCCATGACACGATGGGAATGGGTTTGTAAAGGGGGGGCGGGTGTATCCGTAGACTTTTAGGTTTTTTCCCTTTAATTAAATTTTCATGATGTCATACTGTTTTCTGCGTGTTTACATGTCAGTTTTTAAAGATCGCAAACAATCCCTGGAATTATATTTCGTTAGTAAGTTTTCCTGATGTTCCAAAAATCTCAGGAGCGGGAAATAACGAGATTAAATAATGTGAAAAGGAAAAGCAGCAGCAGTGCGCGAATGCTTTTTCCTCAGCTAACAGTATCTGTATTCTTTTTACCAAGAATCTGTTCTAATTGTGTACCCGTTCTGCTTATATTTACATGCTTTTCTTTTTCTAAATTATTTACATTTTAAAATATAAAATTTTATATTTTTTGAAAATATTCTTCCGTAAATCTGTTTTTTAATTTTTGGGGCTATTTTTATGAGAACCATACCGACTAAATAATTACTTTATGAAACCCAAAACTACACCCTGGGCATTTGGGGGGGTGAGTTTCCCCATAAAAGTTCTCGGAGAAACGTGTTGGTGGAAATTGTTCCTCATGAATTCCCCCTGAAAGTCTGCTGGGGAGTTTCAGACCAAAAGTACATTTTTTGAAAGGGGCACAAAAGTTTCGTTATGGAAACAAAAAAGTTTATTATGGAACGTGGTTATTGATTTTTCCTTTAATGTATAAAAAGGTTTTTGTTGCATTTTGAAAAAATTTTCCCAAACTATAAACATGTGCCCCGTGAAAAAACCCGGAAAATCACTGTTCCCTAGATTTTCCAATAATTAAGTACCCCAGGTTTCCCCATGAGTTTTGGAACTTTAACAGTGTTTATAAAGGTGCTAAAAAGTGCTTAAAAAATTGTTCTTTTTTTTAAAAAACAGGTTCAGGTGTTTAAGTAAGTGTCGAGAGTCTAAATAAAAGTGATCAAAGTGTTTAAAAGCCAGTTTGTTTTAAATTATTTTAATTTGTTATTATGCACCCCATACCCATCCTTGGGGGTAGTCAAAGATTACAGGGGGTTAAAAAATTGTCCCGGGATGCTCCAAAAATTTTTATAGTGAGAAAATTTCAGAGGTATGACCTCACAATTACAAAGGTAATGAATCCAGGGAGGCGGGTCACAATCATGACAAGTTACAAAAGGTATTTAAGGTTACAGAGGTAAATGGGTCAGGGATGGGCCCCCAAAGTTTTTATAGCGAACTAGGTACAAAGTAATGAACTCTAAGTTACAAAGGGAATGAATCCTGTTAGAATGGTTACTTGTTTATCATGGTTTCAATCATGAAAAATTATAGAGTAATGAGCAATTCATCTTCCCCACCCCTCCAACTGAAATGATTTTTGGTGCAAATATCGATTGTGTGTCCCCCCACACACCACCCTCTCTTCTAACAAAACCAATAAAAACACCAAAACCCCCCCATACAACCCACCAAACCAAAACACAACCAAAAGCACCAAAAAAAAACCCATTACCCCCCCCCCCCCCCCCCCCCCCCCCCCCCCCCCCCCCCCCCCCCCCCCCCCCCCCCCCCCCCCCCCCCCCCCCCCCCCCCCCCCCCCCCCCCCCCCCCCCCCCCCCCCCCCCCCCCCCCCCCCCCCCCCCCCCCCCCCCCCCCCCCCCCCCCCCCCCCCCCCCCCCCCCCCCCCCCCCCCCCTTTTTTTCCACGCTTTTCCCCTTCCCCCCCCCTGTCCAAATTTTTTACCTAGGGTTTGGGTTTGGGGACCAAAAACCGGGGAAAAATTATATATATATTTTTATTTATAATATATATATATTTATATATTTTATATTTAATAAATATAATAAAAAATTATATAATATATATTTTTATAATATATATATATATATTTTATATATATATTATATAAAATTTATTATATATATATATTTTATTATTTTTATTAAAAACTATTTTTAAAAATCTTCTGTGCCAATTATGTAATAAAATTTCCCTTTTGGTATTATATATATATAATTATATATATATATTATAATATAATATATATTATATATATTTATATATATATATATATTTATATATTTTTTATATTTATGCAA
>NW_026509642.1:0-14546 GCF_026875155.1 Cherax quadricarinatus | reverse complement strand
TACTATCCACTGATTGGGTATGTTTTGACTACCACCCACAGGATGGGTATAGGGTGACTACCACCCAAAGGATGGGTATATAATGACTACAATCACAGGATGGGTATTGGACGACTACCATCCACAGGATTAGTATGGTGTGACTACCACCTTTAGGATGGGTGTGAAGTGACTACCACCCACAGGATCGGTATGAGGTGACTACCACCCATTGGATGTGTAAGGTGTGACTCCCACCCACAGGATGGGTATGAGGTGACTACCACCCACTGGATGGGTATGGGCTGACTACCACCCAAAGGATGGGTATGAGGTGACTACCACCCACATGATGGGTATAAGGTAACTACCACCCACAGAATGGGTATGGAGTGACTACCACCCACAGGATGGGTATGAGGTGACTACCACCCATTGAATGGGTATGGAATGACTACCACCCACAGTATGGGTATGGTGTGACTACCACCCACACAATGGGTATGGGGTGACTACCACCCACAGGATGGGTATGAGGTGATTACCACCCACAGGATTGGTATGAGGTGACTACCACCCACAAGATGGGTATGGGGTGACTACCACCAACAGGATGGGCATCTGGTGACTACCACCTACAGGATGGGAATGTCGAGACTACCACCCACACGATGGGCATGAGTTGACTACCACCTACAGGATGGGTATGAGGTGACTACCACCTGCAGGATGGGTATGGGGAGACTTCCACCCACAGGATCAGTATGCAGTGACTACCACCCACAGGATGGGTATAGGGTGACTACAACCCACAGGATGGGTATGAGGTGACTACCACCCACAGGATGGGTATGAGGTGATTACCACCCACAGGATTGGTATGAGGTGACTACCACCCACAAGATGGGTATGGGGTGACTACCACCAACAGGATGGGCATCTGGTGACTACCACCTACAAGATGGGAATGTCGAGACTACCACCCACAGGATGGGCATTGTTACAAAAAACGCGATTCTAAAAGCTTAGAGATCTCCAGTGAATACTAGAAAGGACTGCCCTTCTAGCATCCAGCCTGTTACTGGGTTTTCGTAACAAGTAGTCAGTATTCTTGTCCAGTTATCCATTAGAATCCAGTATGAATTATTAGTGCTTTAGGATTACAACTGGTAGGCTACTAACTAGAGAAATTAAAATTTAATAAATTTATTAAGTCTAGAGGTATATTATCAAATTAAATTAAATTAAATTAATCAATCAAAATAATATCAATCTCTCGAGTACAATATTATTGTGCTGAAAGCACATATCACATTTATAATTCTTAAGTACCATCTGGTACATTAACATTTAATAAGATATTACAAATATGTACAAGTAAGTATGTATGTGTGTAAGTGCTCTAAGTAGTTCGTTATGTCTCACGACTCAACTAGACTTAAACAAGTGACTGACAAAGTCCTCTCATAAACTAACTTCTTGACCGACTGGCAACCAGAACAGTCTGCTTGAACAATAAAAAGAATGCTAAGCCCAATAGCAATACAACAAGCAACTGCGACACAATCAGGATCAAGGAGATAATATAACGACACTAAGTAGGGACCATCAGCAGATCCTCCACAAAAGTCACAAAACTCCCATACTACTGAATCTAAGTTCAGCATAAGAAAATCCCCGACTGTGATAATACACAGATACCAGTACAAGTTAGGTCAGAAGCTACAGCTTAGGACCTGAGTTGCTCAGAGTGTCTATGCGACACACAACCTCAGTACAAAGTCGAAAATCACTAAGTCTATACAATGTTCTGTGAACAGAGTTCTACAGAACTAACAAGAATAATGAGACAGACAATCTGTCCAACCACCAAGAGAGTCTAGATCAGACTGAATACTTCACGTGAGGTGAGGACACCCCCCCCCCCAAACACGTGATAGCTCCGTGGGTAGCAGTCGCCCAGCAAGAAGCCGGCAATATAACGAGCAAACAGCGATAATTACAGTAGTTAGACAATCAAGACTTGAACTGAGCACATAATATGTTACATCCTACCTAACAAAGGAAACTACGTCAAATAACAATATAAAGCAATACATTTATGATTTAGCTATTATCGCAAATATAAGCAATATAAAATTAAATGAAAAGGTAATAATTATATATATACATAATAATCATTGCAACCATTCAGGGGTTGCAACACCCCCCCCCCCAACATGACAGACGGTCGCACTAGGAGTTGCATTAATGTCTTTCACATTATTACTGATTATTCAGGTTACATTACTAACAATATAATATAAAAATTGATCAGTCTCTTATGCCAAGCACCTCTACAATTTCACAGCATCTGTCACTAGGATATGCCCCTAGTACTAGGGCAGTACACAGTATCGTATCTCTGCATACTCGTGGTTATGTACATCAGTGCAGAGACAGGATAGCGAAGATGAGCAGGGCACTTTGAGGCTCGATCATAGTAGAGGAGACTGCATTCCACTCTTAAGTAGTAGTTGTGGAATGCTAGGCAGTATGGACATCTGAGTAGGAAACAGCTTAAGGTGTGTAGTGAGGGGGGGTCTGCGGTAGGACAGTGTTGCGTCACGCAGTACATCACCCACACCACACTACCCACTCAACACTCAGCTTATGTCTCCTCTTCACACAACAATACTGTGAATATATAAATATAATAATTAGACATGACATGAGTATATATAGCTAATATGGGCTGGAGGGATTAAGTTACTCTACTGAATTTGACATAGCAAGTAACGAAAGGTATTTGGGCATAAAATTACGTTAATTTAATGTAACTGATAATTATTAAGGACGTGACAGAGCGTCAGCAATTACATTACAATGACCACTTATGTGTTTTATACTAATAGAATAAGGTTGGATTCTGAGGTCCCACCTCATGATCCTAGCATTCTTAATCTTCATAGTGTTAATATAAGTGAGGGGATTGTGGTCTGAAAAAACATTAATTTTAAATGGGGAAGTGCCCAAATACACGTCAAAATGTTCCAAGGACACCACAAGAGCTAGAGCCTCTTTCTCAATAGTGGCATAATTTTTCTGGTGTCGTTTAAGCTTAGATGAATAGTAACATATAGGATGGAGAATATCAGTGTATGTTGACTGTTGGAGCAGCACAGTGCCCACTGCATAACACTCGCATCTATATGTAAAAAAGGAAGATTGAAATTAGGACTCTTCACAAGAACAGAGGAAAGCAGATGCTTCAACCTTTTGAACAAATCAGAACAATCACTAGTCCAGGTGAACTGAACTTTGCTACTAGAGCTCATAGTGAGAGGTGTAGGTGGAGGTGTGTGTGCTGGCTTGCCTGTCACTTGACACACATGGCAACGTCGCACATGATCAGCTACTGTTTCCTTCATCTTTGGCCAAGTAAAATGTTTTGCCAGTTTACCGAGTGTCTTCTTGACACCCAAATGTCCTCCTATGGGACTATTGTGAGCAAAATCAATGGCTTGTTCACGAAATGTATCTGGTAACACTATGAGATGCTTGACTGTGGTGGAAACACTATCAGCTGACAACTTACATGTATTTTTCTCCATCAGTACACCGTTACTATAATAGTAACAATTATCGAGATCCTTTGCTTCACTCTCAGTAACTGCTATATCTCTCAGTCTTTCCAGTGACTGATCAACAAACTGATCCTTGATTAAATCATCATGAGTTAGAAATTTAACGTCAGTTGTGTCCTGACTAGGTTGATGACCGGGGGGAGTCAGTGTTAATGATCCTGGGCGCAGAGCGTCACTAAACAACATATTCAACCCCAAATCATTGTCATCCACTAACTCAACAGGAGACAAGGATGTTTGTTGTATCTTTGACATAGCTCTAGTAATTGCGCTGAGAGGAAATAAAATAGGTTTCTCTCTACAAGCTTCAATGGCATAATTATCATCAGTGTTGTTATCAATCACAAGTGGTTCTTTACATATACCAGCATGAAGGATATCGTTCCCTATCAACAAGTCCACTGACCTGATGGGAAATACACCACTGGATATACCCACTGAAATATAACCAGTATAATAGCTTGTTTCAATGTATACCTTGTGAAGAGGAGCTTTTATAACAGCCCCTCCATAGGCTTCTAACAATACATCTATCTTGCAATAGGTATCATCAGTTATGGGCAGTACATCTTCTCTTAATAACGTGAGATAACTGCCAGTGTCTCTGAAAGTAATTATCTCAGTTAGATGTGATTCGTCAAATCCTACTTTACCTCTCGAAAAGTAAGGACCCATGGCTGAATGAATCTTTTTGTCAGATACACTTTCTGACGCTAGTCATCTGTCCTGAGTAACATTATCTAAAACAGTAGGATCAGAGGTATTACTAGGATTTTGGTGCCTTTGTTGCTCGGAAGAGGATACGACTTGTGTGGGGGCGCCAGCCGCACGACTGTTTCTGGTATCTCTTTCTAACTTATAGCAATACTCTCTAGCATGTCCTTTTCTGTTACAATAGGTACATTTTAATTTCTTTTTCTTTATATCAGATTTCTGTCTAACCACAGAGACAGATTCAGGATTGTGAGTTTTCCTGGTAAAGGTACAAGAAGTTACAGTAGCAGGTACATCTGGCCGGCAATGAGCAGCTGATTTAGGTTGCCAACTTCTAGGACAATTTTTAGTTACCTTGTTTCTCTGTGTTTTAGTACATACAAGTTTGTGAGAAATCTTGTAATTGTCTGCTAATGCTGCAGTTTCCAGAATATCCAAGGTAGTATGATCGATCAGATATTCTTGTATGTCAGCAGACATACAGTTGTTAAACTCTTCATGTAGTAACAACTGAACAAGGCTGTCGTAGTTGTTACACTTGGCAGACCTACACCACCTCTCAAATGCAACTTTTTTCTCACGAGCTAACTCTACACAAGTTTGATCTTGTCGTCGTTGTAATGTATGAAATGCGCTTTGATAACTTACAGGTAACAAGTTATATGTCTCTAGAATAGTTTGCTTGACAGTGTCATAACTAACGTACTTGGCAAATGGTAAAGCAGCAGTACAAGTTTGAGCTCTTCCTGTCAAAGCTGTATGCAACAAGGTGGCCCAGTGCTTACATGGCCAGTTCATAGCATGTGCCTGGTTCTCAGACACATCAAAATAGGTGTCTAAGTCACTCTCAAAAAACTTAGGAACCATAGTGGCAGCTTTCTGCACATTAAATGTGCCCTGTGATCTATCAGTCTGTTGTCTTCCCAGACGAACATTTTCTCTTTAGAAATCTTCTTCCTTCAATTTCCTCTGAGCCTCTATTTGTGCAGTCTGCAACATAATGAGGCGTTCAAACCTCTCAAACTGTTCCTGAGAGATAGGACCAGTAGGTAATGGAGGAGTAAGGAATCTAACGTGGTCTGGATGGTCCTTAGATCGGACACTTCGTCCAGCCGTCTCTAGAGAGTCTATATCTGGTCTAGGATAAGTAGATACAGGTGTAGCATACACTGTACTAGTATGTGGTTGCGTCATCCAATCATCTGCACTCTGTACTATTGTGTCAGTGAGGCGGGAAGGTGTGAGCGGAGGTTCACTAGGCTCAGACACTTCTGCAGTAGTTGCTCTTTCTTCATCAAATAGAGTCGTACTTCCTAATTGTGACACTAGACTTTCTGAATCTGAATCATAATCAGACATCTCTGTATGAGCAGGAAACAATATATCTTTAATTAATGCTCTGACAGTTTCTGCGGTGTAATTCCTGTTATACGTCACACACGAGATATTTGGCTACTCGCCAACCGTCTGAGTTTATGTACTTAACTCGCAAAGTCAGAGTACATTGACTGTTTCCCCTTTGGCACTCACGAAAATAATTGTTCATCCCACCGAGAGTGATTATTGGAACTATAATCCGATAGGAATTTTTTGTGTTGGTTGTCGTAGAGCTAGAATAAACGTATTCACATCTCTTGGACAAGAGACTCAGGTACATACAATCCACCTGGTATGTTGTAAAGACTATAACTCAAAGTTTCAGATTAGTGAAAGTACTCAAGTGTTGACATAGAGTTACTAGTATTCAAACTGGACAATTTCCCAACACCTTGGATCAAGGCACCGGACAGGCCCCATTTGTTACAAAAACGCATTCTAAAAGCTTAGAGATCTCAGTGGAATTATAGAAAGGACTGCCCTTCTAGCATCCAGCTGTTACTGGGTTTTCGTAACAAGTATCAGTATCCTTGTCATTTTATCCATTAGAATTCAGTATGAATTATTAGTGCTTAGGATTACAACTGGAGGCTACTAACTAGAGAAATTAAAATTTAATAAATTTTTTAAAGTCTAGAGGTATATTATCAAATTAATTAAATTAAATTAATCCCAGTAATCAAAATAATATCAATCTCTCGAAGTAAAAATATTATTGTGCTGAAAGCACATATCACATTTATAATTCTTAAGTACGGTCTGTACATTAACATTTAATAAGATATTACAAATATGTACAAGTAAGTATTATGTGTGTAAAAGTGCTCTAAGTAGTTCGTTATGTCTCAACGACTCAAATTAGACTTAAACAAGGACGACACAAATCCTCTCATAAACTAACTTCTTGACTGACTGGCAACCAGACAGTCTGCTTGAAAATAAAAAAGAATGCTAAGCCCAATAGCAATACAACAAGCAACTGCGAAAACAATCAGGATCAAGGAGATAATTATAACGACACTAAGTAGGGACCATCAGCAGAATCCTCCACAAAGTCAAAAACTCCCATACTACTGAATCAAGTTCAGCATAAGAAAATCCCCGACTGTGATAATACACAGAACCAGTACAAATTAGGTCAGGACCTGGGGTTACTCAGAGTGTCTATGAGACACACAACCTCAGTACAACGTCGAAAATCACTAAGTCTATACAATGTTCTGTGAACAGATTTCTACAGAACTAACAAGAATAATGAGACAGACAATCTGTCCAACCACCAAGAGAGTCTAGATCAGACTGAATACTTCACGTGAGGTGAGGACAACCCCCCCCCCCCTCGAACACGTGATAGCTCCGTGGGTAGCAGTCGCCCCAGCAAGAAGCCGGCAATATAACGAGCCAAACAGTGATAAATTACAGTAGTTATACAATCAAGACTTGAACTGGAGCACATAATATGTTACAACCAACCTAAACAAAAGGAAACTACGTCAAATAACAATATATTATCGCAAAAAAAAGCAATATAAAAAAAATGAAAAGGTAATAATATAAAATATACATAATCATGCAAATAAAGGGTGCAACAGCATGAGTTACTACCAATGACAGTTTGCATATGGTGTTCTATCCCCCAAGGATGGGTATGAGGTGACTCCACCACAGATGGTTGAGGCGTCCCACCAAACAGGATTGGTAAGAGGTACTACCACCTGCAGGATGGGTAAGGGAACTTCCACCTACAGATCATATGCATGAAAACCACCACAGAGGTATAGGGTGACTACAACCCACAGGAAGGGTATGGTGTTGACAACCAGCCACAGGATGGGTTTAACGTGCAAGATGTGGAGGGTCCGAGATTTTCATACTGTTGAGGTAGGCATTCACAAGGAGAACATCTCAAGTCCTTACATGGGTGGGAGGATGTGTTTCTAGGAAGCAAGCATGCGGCTACCCCATCCAACTCCGACGACGTCTTGCCCCCGACAACGGTCACGGAAGAAGACGTGCTCAGAAATCACGGGTGGGGGGTCACGCGGATCCAGGACAGCAGGTAATATCATGGAGAATGCCAAAGGTATGGGCGGTGCCTTAAGTGCTTGCCGACGCAAAGAGAAAAAGGGTGTGGTGGCCCCTAGAGGAAAGCCACCTTGGCAAAGTTAGGCGTGTAACTATTAATGTTAATGGTTTGAAAACTCTCAGAAAGCGTGTGCAGGGAAAGTGAGTGGTTGGGAAACGCTTTGCAGTGGATGTGTGTTTTTTGCGAGAACATAATCATAAAGTAGGAAGTTTGTTGAGATAGATTTGGTTATGATGTTTTTTATGACTCACTCAAGACATCTGAAAGGTGGAGCGGCTGTGTTGATAAAAGCAACCAGCCCCTTTATGATGAAACATTGCGAGGAAGGGGGGGAGGGTTGGGTGGTGCGAGTCATGGGAGATTGGGGTAATAGAAGGGTTGGTTTCGTAGGAGTATATGGGCCGGCCAAACATGATGTTAATATTAAAAATACTTTTGTTAAAGATGTCCTAGTGTACTATTTGAGGCCCCTGCTAGATATTACAGTGGTCAGTGGTGACTGGGAAATGTGTGGTGTGCCATTGAGCCAGGAGGGGCTGGTTTTTGGTTCGCTTATTTTGGGTAAATTGTTGTCTGGGGTGGGGTTGGTGGATGTAAGTAAAAACGTGACTTGGGGATTGAGCATACTTTCGTGCATAGGGCTATGCAGAGCACTTAGATAGGGTGTAAAGTGTCTCAGCGGGTGGTCATAATCAGTGTGTTCATGTTAAACTTCTATTTCTTCGACCATACCAGAGTTCTTTTGGAGCGTTGACTGGGGGGGGGTCTCCCGAACCCTTTTAAGGGATATTGGAAGTTAAACATGCTACTGCTACAAAGTGCAGATGATAGGACACTATTCATGGGCTTATGGGTGTCTATGGGAGTAGACTCCTGGGAATGGTGGGATTTAGTGCGACAATGAATGAGGTTGTGAAGCCTCGAATTAAGGATTTTTTGTGCATCGGGTAAGGAGGCCTCTCGCTTGGGGTATGGTTTTCTGAGGTACCTGCAGGGTTCTTTACGGCATTGTTATGCACAGGGAGAGGCGTCTGGAATTTACTCAGTGAACGAGATTGACGATCTTAAGGAACAGATTTCCCGGTACTGAAAAATAAGGTTTTTAATGGGGCATGTATTTTGAGTGGGGTGGAGGAGGCTTATGGGGGGATAAGCCATCTACTTGTGTCTTACGTAGTCAGGCACAAAGGCAAAAAAGGGGACTGAAATTGTAGTTTAGAAAAGGGCAGGATGGAGTTGATGGGAATAGTGAGGGACAGGTCTTAACAACGACTGAAGGAATAAGTTTTTTGTCAATACATGGTGTAAGCTCCAAATGAAGAGTAAAGAATGGAGTGAGCATGCAATACAGGAATTGGGGCGGGTGTACGATATGAGTTTTAATGATCAAGATCACTTTCTCATGGGTGGGCCTATAACTGAGGTGGAGGTGTGGGAGGCATTGCAGGGAATGAGCAAAGGTAAGTTGCCAGGCATTGACAGCATTCTGTGTGAATTTTATATCAAACATTGGAGGTAATCCGGACTTTTATGGTTCATTTACAGGCAAAAGGGGGAGGTTGGCCTGTACATTGCAGAGTCACTTGTTTGCACAGAACTGCTTAATGCCTCAAATGATGTAGTGGAAGTTTTAGCAGTAAAGGTCGAGAACCAAAACCTAGTCATTGTGGTAGTCTACAAGCCTCCAGATGCAACATCCCAGCAATTCCAGGAACAGCTGTTAAAAATTGACCACTGTCTGGAAAATCTTCCGCTCCCGCACCCAACATCTTGCTCCCTGGGGGATTTCAACCTAAGGCACCTAAAATGGAGGGAAAATAGCAAATAATATTGTTGCAGAAATAACACCAGGAGGCAGCTCTGATGAAAAAACACTCACACGAGCTTTTTAAAACTCTGCACAAAATTCAATTTAAACCAGCAAATAATAGAGCCTACTAGACGAGAATACACTAGACCTCATCTTCACTAACAAAGATGATCTGATAAAAATGTCACCATATCAAAAACAATACTCAGATTTAAAAACATAATTGAGGTTCAGACATGTATGCGTGGAGCCCCAGACCGACAAAATGAGACTAGTCACGAGGGAGCTTCACCAAATTCACTTCAATAACAAAAACATAAAGTGGGACCAAGTAAACCAAGTCCTAACCGAAAATAAGCTGGGAAGATACACTAAGCAACACAGACCCCAACTTATGCCTAGAACAGATTAACTCGGGGGCACTCGATGTATGCACAAGGTTATTCCTCTAAGAAAAAGGAGGAGTAGATGTAAAATAGAAAGAGACAGGCGCTCCCTTTACAGGCGCGGAAAAAAATAAACAGAGCGGCTAAAAGAGGTCAATATATCTGAAATGCATAGGGAGACACTGGTCAGAGAAATAGCAAGCATCGGAACTTAAGCTAAAAGAATCCTTTTGGAGTCAGGAAACGCGGGAAGAACTAAAATCCATAAATGAAATCGAAAGAAACCCAAAGTATTTCTTCTCCTATGCCAAATCAAAATCGAGAACAACGTCCAGTATTGGGCCCTACTTAAACAAGAAAGGGTCCTACACAATGACAGCAAGGAAAAGAAATGAGCTACTCAAGTCTCAATTGACTCAGTTTTTAGCAAGCCGCTAACCAGACTGAGAGTCGAAGATCAAAATGAATTTTTTATGAGAGAGCCACAAAATTTGATTAACACAAGCCTATCCGATGTTATCCTGACGCCAAATGACTTCGAACAGGCGATAAATGACATGCCCATGCACTCTGCCCCAGGGCCAGACTCATGGAACTCTGTGTTCATCAAGAACTGCAAGAAGCCCCTATCACGAGCCTTTTCCATCCTATAGAGAGGGAGCATGGACCGGGGGTGTCCCTCAGTTACTAAAAACAACAGACATAGCCCCACTCCACAAAGGGGGCAGTAAAGCAATAGCAAAGAACTACAGACCAATAGCACTAACATCCCATATCATAAAAATCTTTGAAAGGGTCCTAAGAAGCAAGAATCACCACCCATCTAGAAACCCATCAGTTACACAACCCAGGGCAACATGGGTTTAGAATAGGTCGCTCCTGTCTGTCTCAACTATTGGATCACTACGACAAGGTCCTAATGCACTAGAAGACAAAAAGAATGCAGATGTAATATATACAGACTTTGCAAAAGCCTTCGACAAGTGTGACCATGCGTAATAGCGCACAAAATGCGTGCTAAAGGAATAACAGGAAAAGTCGGTCGATGGATCTATAATTTCCTCACTAACAGAACACAGAGAGTAGTCGTCAACAGAGTAAAGTCCGAGGGCAGCTACGGTGAAAGCTCTGTTCCACAAGGCACAGTACTAGCTCCCATCTTGTTCCTCATCCTCATATCCGACATAGACAAGGATGTCAGCCACAGCACCGTGTCTTCCTTTGCAGATGACACCCGAATCTGCATGACAGTGTCTTCCATTGCAGACACTGCAAGGCTCCAGGCGGACATCAACCAAATCTTTCAGTGGGCTGCGGAAAACAATATGAAGTTCAACGATGAGAAATTTCAATTACTCAGATATGGTAAACAGAGGAAATTAAATCTTTATCAGAGTACAAAAACAAATTCTGGCCACAAAATAGAGCGAAACACCAACGTCAAAGACCTGGGAGTGATGATGTCGGAGGATCTCACCTTCAAGGACCATAACATTGTATCAATCGCATCTGCTAGAAAAATGACAGGATGGATAATGAGAACCTTCAAAACTAGGGACGACCAAGCCCATGATGACACTCTTCAGGTCACTTGTTCTATCTAGGCTGGAATATTGCTGCACTCTAACAGCACCTTTCAAGGCAGGTGAAATTGCCGACCTAGTAAATGTACAGAGAACTTTCACGGCGCACATAACGGAGATAAAACACCTCAATTACTGGAGCGCACTTGAGGTTTCTAAACCTGTATTCCCTGGAACGCAGGAGGGAGAGATACATGATTATATACACCTGGAAAATCCTAGAGGGACTAGTACCGAACTTGCACACGAAAATCACTCACTACAAAAGCAAAAGACTTGGCAGACGATGCACCATCCCCCCAATGAAAAGCAGGGGTGTCACTAGCACGTTAAGAGACCATACAATAAGTGTCAGGGGCCCGAGACTGTTCAACTGCCTCCCAGCACACATAAGGGGGATTACCAACAGACCCCTGGCAGTCTTCAAGCTGGCACTGGACAAGCACCTAAAGTCAGTTCCTGATCAGCCGGGCTGTGGCTCGTACGTTGGTTTGCGTGCAGCCAGCAGCAACAGCCTGGTTGATCAGGGGCTGATCCACCAGGAGGCCTGGTCACAGACTGGGCCGCGGGGGCGTTGACCCCCGAAACTCTCTCCAGGTAAACTCCAGGTAAACTCCAGGTAAATGTGATGAAGGAGGGGGGGAGGTTAGGTTTGTCTCAGCATACTGAGGTTTTGGTGTTAGAAAATGTGACGTACCCGTAGCAATTAAGGATTATCGACCCATATCGTTAATGTGTAGTGACTATAAATTATATGCAAAAATTTTAATGAATAGGATTAAGAAAGTGTTTGATAAGTGTTTGATACACTGCAATAGAGAAAAAAGAAGTCCCACTGGGGATCTTCATTGACTTATGTAAAGCTTTTGATACAGTTGACCATGACTTGCTCCACATAAAATTATCACACTATGGTATAAGAGGGCACTCCCTCAACTACCTCAAGTCATACCTCAGCAACAGAAGCCAATATGTGTACACAAATGGGGCAAACTCTTCCACACAACCAATTACAGTTGGTGTCCCACAGGGAAGCGTCTTTGGCCCTCTTCTCTTTCTCATATACATAAATGACCTACCAAATGCTTCGCAATTACTCAAACCCACACTATTTACAGATGACACTACATACGTCTTCTCTCACTAGAGCCCAGTCATACTAGCCAATACTGTAAATACAGAATTACAGAAAATATCTACCTGGATGAGGACTAACAAACTTACACTAAACATTGACAAAACCTACTTCATTCAGTTTGGTAACATAGCTACAGATGTACCTCTTAACATAATGATAAATGGATCACCTATCACAAAACTAACAGAGGGAAAATTCTTAGGAATCCACCTTGATAATAGACTCAAATTTCATACACATATACAACAAATTTCTAAGAAAATTTCCAAGACCGTAGGCATACTATCGAAGATACGGTACTATGTTCCACAGTCAGCCCTCCTGGCCCTATATCACTCTCTTATTTACCCCTATCTCGCCTATGGAATTTGTGCATGGGGCTCAACAACAATTAACCATCTCAGACCACTAATTACCCAACAAAAGGCTGCAGTCAGAATGATAACAAATTCTCACTACAGGCAGCACACTCCACCAATATTCAAAACACTAAACCTACTCACCATATAAAACATCCATACTTATTACTGCACCTATTACATACACAGAAACACTTAACTCTGATATTAACCCTCCCCTCAAACATCTTGCCAACCTCAAGAGAACACATGACCATAACACAAGGCACAGATCACTCTTTGATGTTCCTTGAGTCCATCTCACGCTATGCAAAAACTCAATGCACATAAAAGGCCCTAAAATCTGGAATTCATTACCTGCAAATATAAAAGAAACACTACCTGTTTATAAATTCAAGTCTCTTCTTAAAGATCACTTACTCACCCAAAACCAAATAAATACTGAATAACTGAACCTTATAAATTGTATATCTTAAATGTTTCTCACAATTATATCACATAAATGTTAAACCTTAAACCGAATCTAACTTTATTATTTTTTAAATACACTACCTAACAAAATACTTCATACGACTGAATGTACAACAATGCATGCAACCATATGACCTGTCTTTGTAATACTCACTTGTGCTTTATTGTTATCTGTTTACAATAATGCTTTATCACTGAATACATCATTGTTTAGTTATTCTTAAGTTAATCATAAGCCAGTCCGTAATGCTATGCATACAAGTGGCTTTGGCATGCTGCTTTGCCTGTATTTTTTTGTACCTCTGTATGTATGTTCAAATTATTAAATAAATAAATAAATAAAGGTAATCCATAAGGGTCAGTTTGGCATGCCAGGTAGGTCGATGTATGATGGTCATGAGAACATCAGGGAGTTTGTCGAGGAATGCGGAATGAGTGGTGGGGGTGGTGTTTTGGCTTTAGACTGGCAAGCTGCTTTTGATAGTGTGGAAAGGGAGGTGCTGTGGAAGTTCGTGAGATGGCAGGGTTTTGGAAATGAGGTCGTCATGTGGGCCAGTTCTTTGTATAATGGTGCTGGTTTTAAAGAACAAATTAATTGGAAGTTAGGTGTCTTTGTCCACTTGAACAGGGGCATTCGACAGGGATGCCCCAGGTCTCAAATGCTTTTTGCTTGTATGCAGGACCCTTTTTACTGGGCTGTTTGTGGGCAGGGAGTAGATTCGTCGTTGGGTTCAAGTAGTGGTCGACCGGCCCTTGTAGGTTATGTAGATGATACTACTGTGCCATTACGTATTTGGGAGCAGTTGGGTTTTGTTGGGAGACTTGTTGATGTATTTGGTAAGGCTACGGGGATGTGTGTTAATAGAGAAAAATCGAAGATTATGGTGTTGGGAGAGTCGGTGGGAGAAGGAGTGGGTACAGAGACGTTGACGGTGGTTGATCATATCACTATATGTGGTATTCAGTATATGTGAGAGATGATCAGACAAGGGCATGTAAAATTGGGGGGGGAAAAGG
>NW_026509641.1:0-54648 GCF_026875155.1 Cherax quadricarinatus | reverse complement strand
GTTTTCTTTAAAGTTTGGGGGGCCAAATCCCCCTTTTGGGAGCCCTTTTCCCCCTTTTCCAAGTTCTCGAAAAAAAAAAAAAAAAAAAAAAAAAAAAAAAAGATTAAAAAAAAAATTTTAACATTTTTCCAACCCAAAAAAACCCCCAAACCAACCTTACAAACTTGGGAATTCCTTCGCTGCCTAATCTGGGCACGCCTACTTCAACATTGAACAAATGTTACCGACTATGACTGCTGAAACCTCTCCGCAACGGTTTATAAGCTCCTTCTCAGCACGTATGCCGTATCTATTCAAGATTGTGGACGACCACATCGACTCAAGGTTGAGGGACTGTTTCCTCATTCCCCTTCCTGTTCTTCAAGATTCTCCTTTTATGGACTGATGAAGCCACTGTGTGGCGAAACGTTTCCTCCAAAAAAGTCCCCAAGATTGCACATGTGAACATCAAAATGGTTTTCCCAATTTCCGACAGGTTGTTGGTAGACACATATGCAACGTTAGACAACTTTATTCCGAAACGTTTCGCCTAAACAGTAGGCTTCTTCAGTCGAATAACAGAAGTAGGAAAGGGAACAGTAGAGAAGTAAAACAAAATGAAATTTCAGTCCATCACCCTTAAAGTCGTAGAATTGAGGTTGTCAGTCCCTCGGCCTGGAAGTTCATTTCCATTGTCGGAACTATCTGGAGTCAAGCGACCAGTGCGGAGACTTAAAATACTGTGAAGGAGAGGCGCAGGGTAGTAGTTAGTAGTGTAGTAGTAGTGTATGTAGTAGTGAGAGGCCACTGAGAGGTCATGTCCTCTCAGATCCAACACTTCTCACTTAAAAGCTTTGCCCAAAGGGTTGTTTTTCTGTACCAAGAGCCACGTGTTGCAGTTCCTGACAAGATGAACATCAAAAATGGTATACAATACCGACAGGTTGTTAGTAAGACACATATGCAACATTTAGACAACTTTATTCCGAAACGTTTTCGCCTACACAGTAGGCTTTTCTTCAGTCGAATACAGAAAGGGGGCAGGAACAGTAGAGAAGTGAAGACGATTTTAATCAGTCCATCACCCTTAAAGTCGTAAAAATTTGAGGTTGTCAGTCCCTCGGCCTGGAGAAGTTCAGTTCCATTGTCAGAACTATCTGAAGATCAAGCGACATGCGGAGACTTAAATACTGTCGGAAGGAGAGGCGCAGGGTATAGTAGTAGTAGTAGAGTAGTAGTAGTAGTAGTAGTGAGAGGCCACTGAGAGGTCATGTCCCTCTCAGATCCAACACTTCTCACTTGAAAAGCTTGTCCAAGGTGTTTTTCTGTACCAAAAATGCCACGTGTTGCAGTGTCTGACAAGATGAACATCAAAATGGTATACAATACCGACAGGTTGTTAGGTAAGACACATATGCAACAGTTAGACAACTTTATTCCGAACGTTTCGCCTACACAGTAGGGTTCTTCAGTCGAATACAGAAAGAGGCAGGAACAGTAGAGAAGTGAAGACGAATGTAATCAGCCCATCCCCCTTAAAGGGTCGTAGAATTTGAGGTTGTCAGTCCCTCGGCCTGGAGAAGTTCAGTTCCATTGTCGGGAACTATCTGAAGATCAAGCGACAGTGCGGAGACTTAAATACTGTCGGAAGGAGAGGCGCGGGGTAGTAGTAGTAGTAGTATTTAGTAGAAAGGTAGTAGTAGTAGAGGGGCCCAAACTGAGAGGTCATGTCCCTCTCAGATCCAACACTTCTCACTTGAAAAGCTTGTCCAAGGTGTTTTCTGTACCAAGATGCCACGTGTTGCAGTGTCTGACAAGATGAACATCAAAATGGTATACAATACCGACAGGTTGTTAGGTAAGACACATAGGGCAACAGTTAGACAACTTTTATTCCGAAACGTTTCGCCTACACAGTGGGCTCTTCAGTCGAATACAGAAAGTAGGCAGGAACAGTAGAGAAGTGAAGACGATGTAATCAGCCCCATCACCCAAAAGGGTCGTAGAATTTGAGGTTGTCAGTCCCTCGGCCTGGAGAAGTTCAGTTCCATTGTCAGGAACTATCTGAAGATCAAGCGACAGTGCGGAGACTTAAATACTGTCGGAAGGAGAGGCGCAGGGTAGTAGTAGTAGTAGTAGTAGTAGTAGTAGTAGTAGTAGTGAGAGGCCACTGAGAGGTCATGTCCCTCTCAGATCCAACACTTCTCACTTGAAAAGCTTGTCCAAGGTGTTTTCTGTACCAAGATGCCACGTGTTGCAGTGTCTGACAAGATGAACATCAAAATGGTATACAATACCGACAGGTTGTTAGGTAAGACACATATGCAACAGTTAGACAACTTTATTCCGAAACGTTTCGCCTACACAGTAGGCTTCTTCAGTCGAATACAGAAAGTAGGCAGGAACAGTAGAGAAGTGAAGACGATGTAATCAGTCCATCACCCTTAAAGTCGTAGAATTTGAGGTTGTCAGTCCCTCGGCCTGGAGAAGTTCAGTTCCATTGTCAGGAACTATCTGAAGATCAAGCGACAGTGCGGAGACTTAAATACTGTCGGAAGGAGAGGCGCAGGTAGTAGTAGTATATAGTAGTAGTAGTAGTTGTAGTAGTAGTGAGTGGCCACTGAGAGGTCATGTCCCTCTCAGATCCAACACTTCTCACTTGAAAAGCTTGTCCAAGGTGTTTTCTGTACCAAGATGCACGTGTTGCAGTGTCTGGACAAGGATGAAACATCAAAATGGTATACAATACCGACAGGTAGTTAGGTAGACACATATGCAACAGTTAGACAACTTTATTCGAAAAAACGTTTCTGCCTACACAGGTAGGCTTCTCAGTCGGAATACAGAAAGTAGGCAGGAACAGTAGAGAAGTGAAGACGATGTTAAATCAGTCCATCACCTTAAAGTCGTAGAATTTGAGGTTGTGTACAGTCTCGGCCTGGAAGTACGGTTCAGTTCCATTGTCAGGAACTATTGAAGTCAAGCGACAGTGGCGGAGAATTAAATACTGGCGGAAGGAGAGGCGCCCCCCAGGGTTGTTAGAGTTGTAAGTAGTAGTAGTCGTAGTAGTGAGTGGCCACTGAGAGGTCATGTCCCTCTCGATCCAACACTTCTCACTTGAAAAGCTTGTCCCAAAGTTGTTTTCTGTACCAGATGCCACGTGTTACAGTGTTCTGACAAGATAGTTCTGACAATGGAACTGAACTTCTCCAGGGCAGGGACTGACAACCTCAAATTCTACGACTTTAGGGTGATGGACTGATTACATCGTCTTCACTTCTCTACTGTTCTGCTACTTTCTGTATTCGACTGATGAAGCTTCTGTGTAGGCGAAAACGTTTTCGGAATAAGTGTTAACGGTTGCTATATGTGTTCTTACCTAAGAAACCTGTGGTTATTGTATACCTTTTGATGTTATCTTGTCAGGACACTGCAAAAACGTGGCATCTTGGTAAGAAAACTCATTGGACATGCTTTTCAAGTGGTGAAGTTTTGGATCTGAGAGGGGACATGACCTCTCATTGGCTTCACTAACTACTACTACTACTAACTACTACTACTACTACTACTACCTGCGCCTTCCTTAGACAGTATTTTAAGTTCTCCGCACTGTCGCTTGATTCTTCAGAAGTTCCTGACAATGGAACTGAACTTCTCCAGGCCGAGGGACTGACAACCTCTAATTCTACGACTTTAAGGGGTGTTGGACTTGATTACATGTCTTCCTTCTCTACTGTTCCTGACTACTTTCTGGTATTTCGACTGAAGAAGCCTACTGTGTTGGCGAAACGTTTCGGAAATAAAGTTGTCTAACTGTTGCATATTGTGTCTTAACCTAAACAAACTGTCGGTATGGTATACATTTTGATGTTTCATCTTGTAGACACTGCAACACGTGGCATCTTGGTACAGAAAAACACCTTGGACAATGCTTTTTAAGTGCAGAAAGTGTTGATCTGAGAGGGACCTGACCTCTCAGGGGCCTATCATACTACTACTACTAATACTACTACTATACTAATACTACCCTGCGATCCCTCTCCTTCCGACAGTATTTAAGTCCCGCACTGTCGCTTGATCTTCAGATAGTTCCTGACAATGGAAATTGAACTATCTCAGGCCGAGGGACTGACAAACCTCTATTCTACGACTTTAGGGTGATGGATTGTTACACGTCTTCACTTCTCTACTGCTTCCTGCCTACTTTCTGTATTCGACTGTAGAAGCCTACTGTGTAGGCGAAACGTTCGGTATAAAGTTTTCTATCTAAGGTTGGCCAGATGTGTCTTACCTAACAACCTGGTCGGTATTGTATACCTTTTGATGTTCATCTTGTCAGACAACTGCAAACACGTGGCAATCTTGGTCAGAAAACACCTTGGACAGCTTTTCAAGTGAGAAAGTGTTGGATCTGAGAGGGACATGAACCTCTCAGTGGCTCTCAATACTACTACTTTACTTCTCTACTAATACTATTTACTACCCTGCGCCTCTCCTTCGACAGTATTTAAGTCTCATGCCTGTCAGCTTGGTCTTCACTAGTTCCTGGCAATGGAACTGA
This sequence comes from Cherax quadricarinatus, assembly GCF_026875155.1. Classification (NCBI taxonomy): domain Eukaryota; kingdom Metazoa; phylum Arthropoda; class Malacostraca; order Decapoda; family Parastacidae; genus Cherax; species Cherax quadricarinatus. The sequence continues at coordinate 50,108 of NW_026509641.1, read as the reverse complement.
ACTTCTCCAGGCCGGGGACTGACAACCTAAATTCTACGACTTTAAGGGTGATGGGACTGATTACCATCGTCTTCACTTCTTAATGTTCCTGCCTACTTTCTGTATCGACTGAGAAAAGGCTACTGTGTAGGCGAAACGTTTCGGAATAAAGTTGTCTAACTGTTGTAATATGTGTTCTTACCTAACAGTTGCACCTGTGTACATAATTTATAACATGTCGGTCTTCTGAACACTCATCTACAAATCAGAGCTTATTTCTTGGGTAGGCATTGGAAAATTGGGGTTGGTCAAATGTTTGTTCTGTTAGTGGGTTGAATTGTATGGACCTGCCATAGTATGGGGCCAACTGGCCTGTTGCAGTGTTCCTCTTTTTTATGTTCTAATGGAAAACACAAGAGACAAAGTGGAATTATGTCACACTTATGAAAATGTAACTTATGTTGCAAATGTGTTCTTTAAACTTTGCATATAGTCTGTATTCTTACAAACATACATAAGATGCTGAGCTAGGTTTGTATAGGGAAAAATTGATGGAAAAAAAAAGGTATACATAGTAGAGTTGTTGACGCTAAACTTGGGTAGTTTAAAATTTTTAGGTTGGATAAATACATTAGCGGAGAGCATTGATTTGATCGTTCTTAAACACGAGTAAATAGGATTTCCAAGCTTTTCTGAGAAGCATTTGAAAATAATATTTGGCAAATAAATTTGTTAGTAGGAAATAGAATTGTGAAAGTCGATGCATTTTCAGATTGATTTGATTCTATTTCTAGATTGAGGACCTGTATTTACACGATGCGACCTGTGACTTGGCACAGGATTCGACTGTAATTAGCTTTGAGATGAGCTGTTTTTAAGCAGAGGTGACCTGTACTTGCTTAGAGGTGAACCTGCTCAGATCGTCCCTGTGACCTGTACTAGCTCAGGACGTGACCTGTACTTAGATCCAGAGGAAACTGTACTTATCTCAGAGGTGACCTGTATTTAGCTCAGTGATGACTTACATATGCAACATCTGAGCTTATTTCTTATGTTTGCATTGAAAATTGGGTTGGGCCAAATGTTTTGTTTATTGGGATGAATTTGTAAAGGACATGCCTTAGTATAGGCCAACAGGCCTCCTAGCACTGTTCTTCCTTTCCTTATGTTCTTAGTTGGGCCAACAGGCCTACTGCAGTGTTCCACCTCAAGTTCTCATGTTTCTCTTTTGTGTTTTGCTATAGTTATATTTTTTTTTTTTTTTTTTTACAGATCTCTTTTAAATGATCTAAGTGCTGTAATCATCATTGAAGCTAAAACACTGTGTAGTTTTGAAAATTTGTTAGATAAATACAAGAGTGTGTGTTAGACCTGAATAGCTTGCGTTTGTAGGTTAAGATTTCTGTGCTCCTTGTTTTAGTGGTTGGAGCTGTAACTGGACTAAGTAGAGTCAATGGCTTAGACAGGAAGTGATTAGGTCTTCCTCTCGTGGGCCACTAGGGCTGCTACAATATGCTCTACTAATAATATTAGATTTATTGTAACAAAATCTTGATAATTCAAGAGTCATTAATGAGACTTCTTTATTGAGAAAATCTTGTAACTAAAGGCTTTGTGTCAGTTATCAATCTTAATGAATACAAAACTACATCATGCTTTGATACATTTGATCATTGTTTCTGTATTTTATATGGAGAAAGATTGAAGCATCATCAAGATCCATAAATATTGTGAATTTGTGTTTGTGCCACATCTCGAAGACTTTCTGCCAAAGTAGAAGTTTTTGGAAAACGTTACAGAAGGCAATTGTTTTTCTGCCAAATATAACTTTCTTGAGAGTATTTCTAATTAGTACATTTCTTGGCAAGGCAAATATTCATAATCTTCCATTGCATTTAGCTTTCTTCTTACGATATTCGAATGTGTCTTCTTCTCGTCCAGACAACGACACCTCTGAATTGACTATCCATCTTGAAGAACTTGGGAAACGACCGATTGATTACAAGAGGCAAGAAAATTTCTATTGAGCCTTCGTATCAGTTCTTGTTTAAAGCCACCTTCACCTAATACTTATCATCACCTGACAGTTTCTTCAAAAGGCACCTGACTTAACAGAAGAAAATAAAGACTAGCATTCGTTCCTTTAATGAACCATAAGAAAGGAGGACACTGCTGCAGGCTGTACTTAGCTTTGGGATGAGATGTTTTAACTCAGAGGTGACCAGTACTTTGCTTGTAGAGGTGACCTGCTCAGACGTGACCTGTAATTGCAAGTACAGGGCAATTTACGGTCACGACTTCGTCTTGTTAGAGAAGAATGAGGGAGAGACCTGATCGAAGTGTTATAAGTGGAAGATTAGTATTGGGTTGGTCAAATGTTTGTTAGTGGGATGAATTGCAAAAGACCTGCCTAGTATGGGCCAACAAGCCTGATGCAGTGTTCCTCCTTTCTTATGTTCTATGTATTTATAAAGGGGATTATTTACAAGTCTTGAGGATATCTCTCAAGAGAGATCCGGAAGTAATGGATTTAAATTAGATAAGTTTAGATTTAGAAATGACATAGGAAAAGTTTTGGTTTGGAAATAGGTAGTAGATGAGTGGAACAGACTAGCTTTATGTTGGGTTTTGAGGCTAGGACTGTGGGTAGTTTCAAATTTAGGTGGATAAATACATGAGGGGAGGGGTTGGATTTGAGTGGTATTGAACATCAGAGCCTTATTTCTTGGTTGCATTGAAAATTGGCTTGGTCCAAATGTTTGTTAGTGGGAGGCATTGTAAAGATCCGGCCTAGCATGGGCCATACAGGCCCTGCTGCAGTGTACTCCTTTTTTATGTTCTTAAGGAAAAAAACACAAGGACAAAAGTGCAACTATTGTCACACTTTATGAAAAAGTAACTTTAGTTGCAAATGTGTTCTTTTACTTTGCATATTGTCTGTATTCTTACAAACATACATAAAATGCTGTAGCTAGGTTTGTAATAGGGAAATTGATGGAAAAAAAAGGTCTACATAGTAGAGTTGTTGACGCTAAAACCTTGGGTAGTTTAAATTTAGGGTTAGGATAAATACATTAGTTAGGGCTTGGATCTTAGATCCTGTATCTAAACCTATCTCCAAAGGATATTCATAAAATAAGTGAATCATCCATGTATTTCCAACTTTAAATTTATTCCTGACTATGGAACTGAACTTCTCCAATCTCAAATCAAGGGTGATGGACTGATTACATCGTCTTCATAATCTCTTACTGTTCTGCTACTTTCTGTATAGACTGAAGAAGCCTATATGTGAGGCGATACGTTTCGCAATACAAGTTGCCTAACTGTTGCCTGTGAGTCTTACCTACCAACCTCTCAGTATGTATACCAGACACTGCAACACAAGGCAATTTAGTACAGAAAACTCCTCTTATATTTGAGTGGCTCTTGCAAATGGTGGATAGAGTTATCAGACCTTATTTTTTTGGGAAGCATTGAAAATTGGATTTGGCAAATGCTTTTCGTTAAGTGGATGGATTGGTTAGGACCTGCCGGAGTATGACCCAAAGGCCTGCGGCAGTGTTCCTCTTTCTTATGTTCATTAAAGGAACGAACGCTAGTCTTGATTTTCTTTGTTATGTCAGGTGCCTTTTGAAGTAACCTGTCAGGTGGGATGTGATAAGTATTAGGTGAATGTGCTTATAAAACGAAGAATGTTACTGAAGGCTCATGGAATTTCTTGCCTTTGTTTCAATCGGTCGTTCCCAAGTTCTTCAGATGGATAGTCAAATTTCTGAGTTCGTTGTCTTGGACGAGAAGAAGAGCATCATTCGAATGTCGAAGAAAAAAGCTAAATAGTATGGAAGATTATGAAATTGCCTTGCACATATATGTACTAATTGAAATATCTCAAGAAAGTTATATTTCAGAAAAAAAAACAATTCACTTCTGTTAACGTTTTCCAAAATTCTTATAACTTTGGGCAGAAAGTCCTTCGAGATGTGGACAAACACAATTCACAATATTATGGATTCTTGTTGTACTTCATCATTCTCGATATGAAATACCGAAACAATGATCATATGTATCAATGCATGATGTCAGTTTGTTTCTATTATTATTGTTATCCGCACAAGATTTTAGTGAAAAGATTTTCTCAATACAGAGGTCTCATTAATGACGTCTTTGATTTTCCAACGTATTTTGCCATAAATCTAACATTATTAGTAGAGCATTGTAGCAGGCCTAGTGGCCCACGAGGAGGAAGACCTAGTCACTTTCGGTCTAATGCATGACTCTACTTCGTCAGTTACGCTCATATCCACTAACAAGGAGCACAGAATCTGACTCACAATCGCAAGCTATTCAGGTCTAAACTCACCTCTTGTATTTATCTAACAAATTTTCAAAAACTACACAGTGTTTAGCTTCAATGAGGATACTGCACTAAGAACTTTTAAAAGATAATCTGTAAAAAAAGAAAAATTATACTATAGCAAATCCACAAAGAGAAACATGAGAACTTGAGGTGGAACACTGCAGTAGGCCTGTTGGCCCATACTAAGAACATAAGAAAGGAAGAACAGTGCAGGAGGCCTGTTGGCCTATAATAGGCAGGTCCTTTACAATTCATCCCAATAACAAAACATTTGCCCATCCCAATTTTCAATGCCTACATAAGAAATAAGCTCTGATGTGCATATGTAAGTCATCACTGAGCTAAATACAGGTCACGTCTGAGCTAAGTACAGGTCACGTCTGAGCTAAGTACAGGTAACGTCTGAGCAGGTCACCTCTAAGCAAAGTACAGGTCACCTCTGAGTTAAAAACAGGTCTCATCTCAAAGCTAAGTACAGGTCGAATCTGTGCTAAGTACAGGTCGCATCTGTGCTAAATACAGGTCCATCAATCTAGAATAGAATCAAATCATTCTTGAATATGCACGACTTTCACAATCTATTTCACTAACAAATTATTTGCCAAATATTATTTTCAATGCTTCTCAAGAAAAAGCTTGGGTAATTCTATTTACTCGTGTTTAATAAACGATCAAATCCAATGCCTCTCCCTAATGTATTTATCCAACCTAATTTTTTAATACCAGGTTTTAGCGATCAACTACTCTTAACTAAGTAGACTTTTTTTTTCCATATAAATTTCCCTATTACAAAACTAGCTACAGCATTTTATGTATGTTTGTTAAGAATACAGACAATATGCAAAAGTAAAAGAACCACATGTGCAACTAAAGTTACATTTCATAAAGTGTGACCTTTGTTGCACTTTTGTCTTGTGTTTTTTCATAAGAAATAAGAAAGAGGAACACTGAGCAGGCCTGTTGGCCCATACTATGCAGGTCTTTTCTACAATTCATCCACTAACAAACATTTGACCAACCCAATTTTCAATGCTACCCAAGAAATAAGTCCTGATGTTTCTGTCCCACTCAAATCCTACCCCTCCCACTCATGTATTTATCCAATCTAAATTTGGAAACTACCCCAAATGTCCTAGCATCAATAACCCAACTAGGTAGTCTGTTCCACTCATCTAATACCCATTCCATCCTATACTTCCTATGTCCTTCTAATCTAATACTTATCTAATTTTATTCCATTTCTGCGGGTTCTCTATTGGAGAGATTCCTCAAAGACCTTGTTAACTATCCCCTTTTTTAATTCATAGGAAACATAAGAAAGGTGGAACACTTGCATCAGGGAGTGTTGGCCCATATAGGCAGGGTCTTTTACATTCATCCTCTAACAAACATTTGACCACCCCAATACCTAGCTGCCACTCGACACATTCGAATCAGGGTCTCCCTCATTCTTGTCTAACTAAAGAATGTAACTTAAGTGTCTTTCAAAATTTTCATAAGGAAGTTTTCTAATGCTATGTATTAATTTAGTCATCCTACGCTGATGTCTTCTACCGAATTTATGTCCATTCAGTATTATAGAGACCAGAATTGGCTGCCTAATCTAGGTGAGGGCCTTACTATTGATGTATAAAAGCTGCAGCCCCATGACGCTGGAAGGATTTCATAATATAAAGTGAATCAATCAGGTATTTCCACCTTTAAAATTTATTCCTGACTATGGAAACTGAATTCTCCAATCTCATATCAAGGGTGATGGACTGGATTACATCGTCTTCATTTCCTCTACTGTTCTGCCTACTTTCTGTATTCGACTGTAAAGAAGCTACTGTGATGCGAAACCGTTTCGAATAAAGTTGCCTAACTGTGCTGTGAGTCTTACCTACCAACCTCTCAGTATTGGTATACCAGACACCTTTTTTGTTACAACACAATGGCTCTTGTACAGAAAACACTCTTGTATTTAGTGGCTCTTGCAAATGTGTGGACAGAGTTATCAGACCTTATTTTTTTAGGGGAGCATTGAAAATTGATTTGGCAAATGCCTTTGTTTTATTGGGGATGGATTGTAAAGGACCTGCCGAGTATGAACCAACAGGTCTGCAGCAGTTGATCCTCCTTTCTTATGTTCATTAAAGGAACGAATGGCTAGTCTATTTTCTTCTGTTAGTCAGGTGCCTTTTTGAAGTAACTGTCAGTGATGGTAGTATTAGGTGAAATGTGCTTATAAACGAAGAAACGGATACTGTGAAGGCTCATAGGAAATTCTTGCCTTTGTTTCAATCGGTCGTTCCAAGTTCGTTCAAGATGGATAGTCTAATTTCAGAGGTTCGTTGTCTTGGCGAGAAGAAGAGCATCTTTCGAATGTCGTTTAGAAAAAGCTATATGCTATGGAAGATTATGGAAATTTGCTTGCAAGATATGTACTAATTAGAATACTCTCAAGAAAGCTATTTGCAGAAAACCAATTGCACTTTGTTAAAGTTCAAAAATCTTCTACTTTGGCAGAAGTCTTCGAGATGTTTTTTCTTTTTTTATTTTATTATACCCTTTGGCACAAACACAATTCACAATATTTATGGATTCTTGATTGATACTTCATCATTCTCGATATGAAATACAGAAACAATGATCAAATGTATCAAAGCATGATGTCAGTTTGTATTCATTAATATTGATAACCGACACAAAGCTTTTAGTGACAAGATTTTCTCAATAAAGAGTCTCATTAATGACGTCTTTGAATTTTCCAAGTATTTTGCCAATAAATCTAATATTATTAGTAGACCGGGCCGCGGGGGCGTTGACCCCCGGAACTCTCTCCAGATAAACTCCAGATAAACTCCAGAGCATTGTAGCAGGCCTAGTGGCCCACGAGAGGAAGACCTAGTCACTTTCTGTCTAATGCCATTGACTCTACTTAGTCAGTTACAGCTCATATCCACTAAAACAAGGAGCACAGAATCTGACCTACAATCTTGTATTTATCTAACAAATTTTCAAAACTACACAGTGTTTTAGCTTCATTGATGATACAGCACTTAGATCATTTAAAAGAGATCTGTAAAAAAAAAAGAAAAAATATACTATAGCAAAACCACAAAAGAGAAACATGAGAACTTGAGGTGGAACACTGCAGTAGGCCTGTTGGCCCATACTAAGAAATAGAAAGCGAAGAACTGTGCAGGAGGCCTGTTGGCCTATACTAGGAAGAGGTCCTTTACAATTCATCCGGAACAACAAAAAAACAATTTGCCCAACCCAATTTTTCAATGCTACATAAGAATAAGCTCTGATGTGCATTATGTTAAGTCATAAGTGCTAAAGACAGGTCACCTCTGAGCTAAGTACAGGTTTCTCCCCTCTTTTTCTTTAAACAAGGGTGAAATTTAAGAGTTTTAAAATCTTTCTTCATAGGAAAGATTTCAATGCATGTATTAATTTAGCCCTTTCCTACGCTGAATGTTTTTCTAAACGAATTTATGTCATTCTGTAATATGGAGACCAGAATTGAGCTGAAATAATCTAGGTGAGGCCTTACTAATGATGTATAAAGCTGCAGTATCACCTCTGGACTTCTGTTGCTTACACTTCTTGATAAAATCCCAGTAATCTATTTGCCTTATTACTTTACGCTTAGGCATTGCTGTCTTGGTTTTAGGTTGTGCTTACCATAACCCCCAAGTCCTTTTCGCAATCTGTATGGCTAAGTTCACATTATTTAACTTATAAGTGCTAGGGTTATGGCACTTCCCGAGCTTCAGAACCTGCATTTATCTACATGAACTGCATCTGCACTTTTTGACAAGGTAGAGTTTGTCTAAATCCCCCTGAAGTTCCCTAACATCTACGTTGAATCAATTATCCTACCTATCTTCGTGTCATCGGCGAATTTGCTCATATCACTAGTAATTCCTTCATCAAGATCATTGATATATATTATAAACAACAACGGGCCCAAAAACTGATCCCTGTGGAACGCCACTTGTTACTGATCCCCACTCGGATTTTTAACCCCATTTATGGACACTCTCTGCTTCCTGTCTGTGAGCCATGATTCGATCCACGAGAGCACTTTTCCCCCAAATGCCATGAGCTGCTACTTTCTTAAAACAGTCTTTGGTGCGGAACTCTATCAATGCCTTACTAAAATCTAAGAAAATAATATCAAATTCTTTATCGTGGGCCCACAGCCTCAAAGCTTTACTGAAAAAAGTTAATAAATTAGTTAGACAAGACCGGCCTCTTGTGAATCCATGCTGAGTATCATTAATCAAGCTATGCTTATCGAGATGGCTTTATAATTTGAGCTATAATTGACTCTAGTAATTTGCCTAAAATTGAGGTCAGGCTTATTGGGCGGTAATTTGACGGTAACGATTGTCCCCTGTTTTAAAAATAGGAATTACATTAGCCATCTTCCCATATCAGACACTTTCACCTGTTTGAAGAGATAAATTAAAAATATTAGTTAATGGTTCACAGACTTCCATTTTGCATTCCTTTAGAACCCTTGAAAAAACCTCATCAGGACCCGGTGACTTATTTTGCTTCAGTCTGTCTATTGCTTCACAACCATTTCACTAGTGACTATGATGTTACATAATTTATTTTTCTTCTGGCCCACTATAAAAATTAATTACCGGAAACACTACTAGTTTTCTTCCTGTGTAAAAAAAGAGAGAAAATAATTATTTAAAAATCGAGCACATTTCATTCTCTTTGTCAGTAAGATGCCCATAGTTATTTTTAAGGGGACCTATCTTATCTTGATTTTGTTCTATATACCTGGAAAAAACTTTTTGGGTTAGTTTTAGAATCCCTAGAAACTTTAATTTCATAGTCCCTTTTAGCTTTTCTTATCCCCTTTTTAATGTCCCTCTTAGTGTCAATATACTGATTCATAAGATGACCCTCGCCTCTTTTGATACGCCTATAATTCCTTTCTTATCCCCAAAGTAGATTTTTCCCAGCCTATTTTCATCCATTTTGGGTCATTTCTATTTGATCTAATTTCTTTATAAGGGATAAATGTTCTTTGACAGCATGTATTGTGTTTCAGAAAACTGTCATATTGATAGCTCTCTTCGTTACCCAGTCAACAGATGTAAGTGTTCTCTAAGCCCATCGTAATCTGCTAAGCAAAAAATCGGGGGACTGTTACTGAGTTATCCCTACTATCATACTTCCATTCAATTCAAAAATGAAATTTGGATTTGTGGTCGCTGCACCCAGTTCTTCTGAAACTTCTAAATTATTAACAAGGATTCATTTTTTGCCAGAACTAAGTCAAGCAGGTTATTACCCCTTGTAGGTTTGTCACAAAACTGCTTCAGAAAACAATCCTGAACTACTTTCTAAGAAGTCGTAATGATTCAAAAATTCCCAGTCAAGAAATTCCAATCAATATGACTAAAGTTAAAGTCTCCTAGAATTATTTACATTATCGTGCCTTGGGCCCTAACAATTTCCTCCCATAGTAGTCTTCCCTGGTCCCTATCTAAATTTGGGGGACGGTAATCCCCACCTGTTTAATAACCATGTCCCTCGTGACAGTTAATATTAGTTAACTTATATTCATCGGGGAACTAAATAATGTTAATTACTGGAATCTCATTTAAAATTTCCTGTGTAAAAACTGACAAAAAATAGTCATTAAATAAGGAACACATTTCCAGTTCATTATCCGTCAGCTGTCCATTCCCAGATTTCAGAGGTCCTACTTTTTCCTTCATCTTCGTCCTGGATGGAAATAAATGGGATAAAATACCGACACAATGGCAACAAGTTATACGTGGGCGAAACATCAAGGGACCTCCAAACACGTATTTCGAACACCAATACGAAAGCAGGTCTGACGACACAAGGAATGCCCGCGTCCAACACCGTAATTCACACAACCCCTTGATAAACTACAGAAACTCAAGACTTATCGCCACAGAAGACAAACACTCCCAAAACCGAAGAATCCTGGAATAAGAACATAAGAACATAAGAATGTAGGAACACTGCAGAAGGCCTACTGGCCCAACGAGGGAGGTCCTTTCAAAACGACATCTACCTAAAGCTACTCAAGAAATAACTCCCGTACCCATTGACACCAATCAACCCAGCCCCCCCCACTCATATATTTGCAATAAAGTTACATTTCATAAAGTGTGACATTAGTTGCACTTTTGTCCTTGTGTTTTTTTTAAGAACATAAGAAAGGAGGAACACTGCAGCAGGCCTGTTGGCCCATACTAGGCAGGTCCTTTACAAAGCATCCCACTAACAAACATTGACCAAAACCCCCTTTTCAATGCTAAACCCCAAGAAATAAGCTCTGATGTTCAAGTCCCACTCAATCCAAAACCCCCCCCACTCATGTATTTATCCAACCCAAATTTGAAACTACCCAAAGTCCTAGCCTCAATTAAACCCCAAAAAGGTAGTCTGTTCCATCATCTACTACCCTATTTCCAAACCCAATACTTTCCTATGTCCTTTCTAAATCTAAACTTATCTAATTTTAATCCATTACTGCGGGTTCTCTCTTGGAGAGATATCCTCAAGACCCCTTTTTAATATCCCCTTTATTAATACATAGGAACATAAGAAAGGAGGAACACTGCATCAGGCTTGTTGGCCCATCTAGGCAGGTCTTTTGCAATTCAAACCCACTAACAAAACATTTGGGCCAACCCAATACCTACTTCCACTTATACACTTCGTTCAGGTCTCCCTCATTCTTCGTCTAACAAATGAATGTAACTTAAGAGTCTTCTATATTTCTTCATAAGGAAGATTTCTAATGCTTATGTATTTATTATAGGTCATCCTACGCTGAATGTCCTTTATACGATTTTATGTTCCAATTCTGTAATATTGGACCGAAGAATGTGCTGATAATCTGGATGAGGCCTTACTAAATGATGTATATAAAGCTGCAGCCATGACCTCTGGACTTCTGTTGCTTACACTTCTGATATAAATCCCAGAAAGTAATCTATTTAAATCCCATTTAATCTATTTAAATCTATTTAAATCCCACTTTTCAACAAACCTTTCTTTTAGCTAATAATAAGGATTTTCACTCTTGAATAGATATTGGACTCAATACTACACTCTAAAATATCATATTTAAGGTTACTTTCAGCATTAAAATTCAATTCCATCAGCAATTCTGTTAAAAAAATTTGAAAATCATGAATTTTGGCTAAAAATATCAGGTTTTGTCTGAAAAGGTGTTCTAAATGCTAAAAATCGTCGAAATGTTGCAGTCAAAACATCATTTTACCCTATTTTTCGATTTTTTCATGCTTAGCTATTCATATATATCAAGCATTTCTTATTTTTCATATATATTTTAAAAATACCAAAAGCATGGAAAAAATCGAAAATATGGGTTTACTGATTTTTTTTAAATTTCGACGATTTGGAGGATTTTGTGCATTTTCACACTAACCTTTTTGTTAGCTAAAATACATGGATTTTCACAATTGAAATATATATGACTCCGACTACACTAAAATGTCATATTTAAGTTCTTTCAGCATAAATTCTTTCCATCAGCAATCTGATAAAAAAATTTGAAAATCCATGGAATTTTAGCTAAAATATCAGGGTTTGTTGAAAAGTGTTCTCAATGCCTTAAAAATCGTTCGAATATGCAGTTAAAACATATTTTACCTATTTTTCGATTTTTTTTCAATGCTTTGGTATTTTAAAAAAAATATATGTAATATTTGAATTGCTTGAAATATATGAAATAAACTGAAGCATTGAAAAAAATCGGAAAAATAGGGTAAAAATGATGTTTTACTGCATATTTTCGAAGATTTTTAGCATTTAGAACACTTTTCAGACCCAACATGATATTTTAGCTAAAAATGCATGGATTTTCAATTTTTTTTATAGAATTGCTGATGGAATTGAATTTTTGACTGAAAAAGTACTTAAATATGATTTTTTAGTGTAGTATTGAGTCAATATATATTTCAAGTGTGAAAATCCAGTATTTTGCGCTAAAAGAAAGGTTTGTGTGAAAAGTGCTCAAAATCCTCAAATGGTCGAAATGCAGTAAAACATCTTTTTTCAATGTTTTTCGATTTTTTAATGCTTTTGGTTTTTTTAAAAAATACAGGAAATATATGATTTGCTTGAAAATATTATGAATAGCTGAAGCATTGTAAAATTCGGAATAAAAATAGGGTAAATTGATGTTTGATGCATATTTCGACGATTTTTGAATTTACAAACTTTCAGGACAATACTGTATTTTAGCTAAAATTCATGGATTTATAACTTTTTTATCAGAATTGCTAGAAGTGTTTTTCCTCTAAATGCTCGAAATCGTCGAAATATGCGGCAAAAACATCATTTTTACATAATTTTCGATTTTTTTCATGCTGCAGTATTTTCAGTTATTTCAAAGCATTTCATATATTTCATATATTTTTTAAAATACCAAAAGCATTGAAAAAATCGAAAAATATGGTAAATTGATGTTTTACTGATATTTCGTCGATTTTTGCATTTAGAACACTTTTCAGGTCGATATAATTTTTTGCTAAAATTCATGGTTTTTTAAAATTTTTTTATCAGAATTGCTGGATGGAATTGTATTTTATGCTGAAGTAACTTAAATATTGAAAAATCCATGTATTTTAGCTAAAAAGAAGGTTGCTGTGAAAAAGTGCTCAAAATCCTCCAAATCGTCGAAATAGGAGTAAAACATCATTTTACCATATTTTCGGGTTTTTTCAATGTTCATTGTATTTCGTATATTTCAGGCATGTCATTTATTTCATATGTTTTTTTAAAAATACCAAAAGCATTGATAAAAATCCGAAAAAAATATGGTAAATGATGTTTTTACGGCATATTCACGAATTTTTGGAGGGATTTTGAGCACTTTTCACACAAATCTTTCTTTTTAGCTCCTAAAATACATGGATTTAACATTGAAATATATTTTGACTCTATACTTAACTTAATGTCATATTTAAGTTACCTTTCAGCGTTAAAATTACTTTCCATCAGCAAATTCTGATAAAAAAATTGAAAAATCCATGAATTTTAGCTAAAATATCAGGTTTGGTCTGACAGTGTTTAGAGGTGACCTGTCTCAGAAGTGACCTGTACTTAGCTCAGACGTGTCCTGTAACTTAGATCAGAGGAAACCTTGTACTTAGCTCTGTAGTGACAGTATTTAGCTCAGTGTTGACTGAATTTGCACTCAGGCTGTTTCTTATGTTAGGCATTGAAAATTGGGTTGGGCAAATGTTTTGTTATTGGGATGCAATTGTAAAGGACCTGCATAGTATAGGCCAACAGGCCTCCTGCAGTTCTTCCTTTTGATGTTCTTAGTATGGGCATACAGGCCTGCTGCAGTGTTCCACCTCAAGTTTCTCATGTTTCTCTTTATCCGTGGATTTTGATATAGCAAATTTTTTTCTTTTTTTTACAGATCTCTTTTTAATGATCTAAGTGCTGTATCATCATGGAAGCAAAAACTCTGTGTAGTTTGAAATTTGTTAGGATAAATACAAGACTGTAGGTCAGATTCTGTGCTCCTTCGTTTTAGTGGATATGAGCTGTAACTGACTAAGTAGAGTCAATGGCATTAGACAGAAAGTGACTAGGTCTTCCTCTCGTGGGCCACTATAGGCATGTACAATGGGGGCTCTATAATAATATAGACTTATTGGACAAATACTGGAAAATTCAAGACGTCATTATGAGGATATTTTTTAGAAAATCTTGTCACTAAAAGCTTTGTGTCGGTATCAATATTAATGAATACAAACTGACATCATGCTTTGATAATTTGATCATTGTTTCTGTATTCATATCGAGAATGATGAAAGTATCAATCAAGAAATCCATAAATATTGTGAATTGTGTTTTGTGCCATCATCTCGAAGTCTTTCTGCAAAGTAGATGATTTTTTGGGAAATAAGTGTTACAGAAGTGCAATTGTTTTCTGCAAAATATAACTTTCTTGAGAGTATTTTAATTAGTTCATATCTTGCAAGGCAAAAAATTTCCAATTATCTTCCTTAGCATTTAGCTTTTTCTTCGACATTCGAATGTTTGCTCTTCTTCTCGTCCAAGGACAACGAACCTCTGAAAATTGACTATACAATCTTGAAGAACTTGGGAACGACCGATTGGAGCAAAGGCAAGAATTTTATATGAGTTCAGTACAGGTCTTGCGTTTATAAGCAAATTCACCTAATAAACTTATCATACTGTCAGTTACTTCAAAAAGGCACCTGACTTAACAGAGAAATTATGTCTAGCATACGTCTTTAATGAACATAAGAAAGGTGGATCAATGCGCAGGCTGTTGGGTCATATCGGCAGGTCCTTTACATCCATCCCACTAACAATAGCATTTGCCAAATCCAATTTTCAATGCTCCCTAAAATAAGGTCTGATAACTCTGTACGCATTTGCAAGAGCCATAAATTACAAGAGGTGTTTTCTGTTATAAGATGCCATTGTGTTGCAGTGTCTGGTTTATACAATACTGAGAGGTTGGTAGGTAGACTCACAGGCAACTGTTAGGCAACTTTGTTCCGAAACGTATCGGCCTTCACAGTAGGGCTTCTCAGTCGGTATACAGCAAGTAGTCAGCGAAAAGTTAGATATGGAAGACGATTGTAATCGTCCATCACCCTTGATTTGAGATTGGAGGAGTTCCAGTTCATACATAGTCAGTGTATAAATTTAAGGTGGAAACATACATGGAATGTGTTTCACTTATTTTATGAATTCTGTCCAGAGGTTCTGCTGCAGCTTTATACATCATTAGTAAGGCCTCACCTAGATTTGCAGCTCAATTCTGTCTCTTTAGTACAGAATGGACATAAATTCGTTGAATGACATTCAGCGTAGGATGACTAAATTAATACATAGCATTAGAAATCTTCCTTATGAAGAAATATTGAAGACTCTTTAGTTACATTACATTTGTTAGACGATGAATTGAGGGAGACCTGATCGAAGGTTTAAGTGGAAGATAGGTATTGGGTTGGTTCCGTACTCAAATGTTTTGTTAGTGAGGATGATTTGTAAAGACCTGCCTAGTATGGGCAACAAGCTGATGCAGTGTTTCCTCCTTTTCTTTTGTTCCTCGGTATTAATAAGGGGATAGTAACAGGTCTTGAGGCTATCTCTCCAAGAGAGAAACCGCAAGTAATGGATTTATTAAATTAGTTAGTTTAGATTTAGAAAGGACATAGGAAAGTATTGGTTTGCGAAATAGGGTAGTTGATGAGTGGGAACTGAATACCTATGTTGGGTTAATGAGGATAGGACTTGGGGAGTTTCACATAAATTTACGGTTGGATAAATACATGGAGTGGGAGGGGTTTGGATTGGAGTGGGACTTGAACATTCAGAGTTCTTCTTGAGGTAGCATGAAAATTGGGTTGGTCCAAATGTTTGATTAGTGGGTTTTTTGTAAAGGACTGCCTATAGTATGGGCCAACAGGCCTGCTGCAGTGTTCCTCCTTTCTTTTGTTCTTATGAAAAACCACAAGGACAAAAAGTTGCAACTAATGTTCACCCACTTTATGATATGTATTTTAGTTGAATTGTGTTCTTTTAATTTGAATATTGTTGTTTCTTACAAAACAATACATAAAAATGCTGTAGCTAGGTTTGTAATAGGGGAATTTATGGAAAAAAAAGAGTCTACTTAGTTAGAGTTGTGACGCTAAAAATCCTTGGGTTAGTTTAAATTTAGGTGGATAATACATTAGGGAGAGGCATTGGATTTGATCGTTTAGTATAAACACGAGTAAATAGAATTTCCAAGACTTTTTCTGAGAAGCATCTGAAAATAATATTTGGCAAATATTTGTCGTGAAATAGATGTGAAGTCGTGCATATTATATGATTGATTTGATTTCTTTTCTAGATTGTTGGACCTGTTGTTATTTTGCACAGAGGCGCCTGTACTTAGCACAGATTCGACTGTACTTAGCTTTGAAAGTGACCGGTTTTTAACTCTGAGGTGCCTGTTTGGTACTTTGATAGAGCGTGGACCTGCTTCAGGACGTGAACTGTACTTAGCTCAGACTCGTGACCGGTTATTTTGCTCAGTGATGACTTGCTTATGCTCATCAGAGCTTATTTCTTATGTGCTTGAAAATTGGGTTGGGCAAATGTTTTGTTATTGGGTTGAATTGTAAAGGACATGCCTAGGATAGGCAAACAAATGCCTCTGCACTGTTCTTCCTTTCTTATGTTCTTAGTAGGGCAACAGGCTACTGCAGGTGTTCCACTTCAAGTTCTATGTTCTCTTTTGTGGTTTGCTATAGTATATTTTTTCTTTTATTTTTACAGATCTCTTAGATAATAACAAGAGTGTGTGTTTAGTCTGAATGCTTGCGATTGTAGGTCAGATTTGTGACCCTTGATTTAGGTGGATATGAGCTGTAAACTGGGACTATGTAGAGTCAAATGGCATTAGACTGAAAGTGGACTAGGTCTTCCTTCGTGGGCCACTAGGGCTGCTACAATGCTCTATATTAATGTTAGATTTATTGGCAAAATACTTGGAAAATTCAAAGGACGTCATTAATGGACTCTGTATTGAGAAAATCTTGTCACTAATGCTTTGTGGCGGTTTTATCAATATTAATGAATACAAAACTGACAATTCATGCTTTGATACATCTTGATCATTGTTTCTGTATTTCATATCGAGAATGATGATGTATCATCAAGATCCATAAATATTGTGAATTGTGTTTGTGCCACATCTCGAAGACTTTCTGCCAAAGTAGAAGATTTTTGGAAACGTTTAACTGAAGTGCTATTGTTTTCTGAAATATAACTTTCTTGAGAGTATTTCTAATTAGTAAATATCTTGCAAGGCAAATTTGCATAATCTTCCATTTGCATTTAGCTTTTTCTTCGAATTTCGAAATGATGTCTTCTTCTCGTCCAAGACAACGAAACCTATGAATTGACTATCCATCTTGAAGAATTGGAACGACGATTGAAACAAAGGCAAGAATTCCTCATGAGCCTTCTGTAACTGTTCTTCGTTTATAAGCACATTCACCTAAATACTTATCATCACCTGACGTTGCTCAAAAGGCTCCTGGAACTTAACAGAAGAAAATAATGACTAGCATTCGTTCCTTTAATGAACATTAAAGAAAACATAAGAACATCAGAAACACAAGAAAGGAGGAACAATTGCAGCAGGCCCTGTTGGCCATATAGGCAGGTCTTTACAATTCATCCCACTAAACAACATTTGACCTACCCAATTTTCAATGCTACCCAAGAAATAGCTCGGTTGTGCAAAGTCCCACTCAAATCCCTACCCATTCCCTCTCATGTATTTATCCAAACTAAATTTGAAACTACCCAACAGCCCTAGCCTCAATAACCCAAATAGGTTAGACATGGTCAATCATCTGCTACCCAATTCCATAAGACATAAGAAATTAGAATGGAGGATCACTTGCAGCAGGCTGTTGGGTCATTAACTCGGCAGGTCCTTCCTTGTCTAGCCATCCATAACAAAGCATTTGCCAAATCCATTTTTCAATGCTCCCTAACAAAATAGGTCTGATAACTCTATCCACTCATTTCGCAAGAGCCACTCAAATACAAGAGGTGTTTTCTGTACTAAGATGCAATTGTGTTGCAGTGTCTGGTATACAATACTGAGAGGTTGGGTAGGTAAGACTCACAGGCAACAGTAGGAAATTTATTCGAAACGTATAGCTTCACAGTAGGCTTCTTCAGTCGAATATAGAACAGAAAAGTAGGCAGAACAGAAAGGTCTAAGTAAAATGTAGGACAGAAAGGTACCTAAGTAATGTAGAGCGACAGAAAGGTACCTAAGTAATGTAGGCCGACAGGAAAGCGTACTAAGTAAGGTAGCGATATGAAGGACCTAAGTAATGTGCGACAGGAAGTACTAAGTAAATGTAGCGACAGTAGGACTAAGTAAATGTAGCGCAACAGAAAGGTACCTATGTAATGTAGCGACAGAATGGTCCTAGTAATGTAGCGTCAGAAAGGTACCTAAGTAATGTAGCGACAGATAAAGTACTAAGTAATGTAGCGACAGAAAGGTACACTAAGTAATATAGCGACAGGAAAGGTATCTAAGTAATGCAGCGACAGATATAGTACTAAGAGTAGCGACAGAAAGGTACCTTAAGTAATGTAGCGGACAGAAAGGTACCTAAGTAATGTAGGGATCAGAAAAGGTAACTAAGTAATGTAGCGACAGCAAGGTACCTAGTAATGTAGCGACAGAAAGGTCACCTAAGTATGTAGCGACAGGAAGGTACCTAAGTAATGTAGCGAACAGAAAGGTACTTCATAAGTAATGTAGCAACAGAAAGGTACCTAAGTAATGTAGCGACAGAATGGTACCTAAGTTAATGTAGCGACAGAAGGTAACTAAGTAATGATTGCGACAGTAAGGTACCAAGAGTAATGATAGCGGACAGAAAGTTACCTAAGTAATGTAGCGACAGAAAGTACCTAAGTAATGTAGCGACAGAAAAGTACCTAATGTAATGTAGCGACAGAAAAGTACCTAAGTTATGTACGCGACTGAAAGTACCTAAGTTAATGTAGCGACAGAAAGGTACCTAAGTTAATGTTAGCGACAGAAAGGTACCTAAGTAATGTCTGCGACGAAAGGTACTAGTAAGGTAGCGACAGAAGGTACTAATTATTGTAGGCCACGGAAAGAAACCTAATTAATGTAGCAACAGAAAGGTACTAATTAATGTAGCAACGGATAAGGTACTATGTAATGTAGCCACGGAAAAAGGTACATAATTAATGTAGCGACAGAAAGGTTCTTAATTTACTGTAAGCGACTGTAAGGTAAGTAATTAATGTAAGCTACAGAAGGTACCTAATTAAGGAGTGAAGAAGGTACCGAAATTTTGAAGCCAACGGAGAGGTTACCTAATTTATGTAGCCACAGATAAGGGTAACCTAATTAATGTAGCCACGGAAAGGTACCTTAATTGAATGTAGTCACAGAAAAGGTACTAATTATGTAGCGACAGAAGGTTCTATTAATGTAGCGGACTGAAAGGTACCTAATTAATGTTAGCACAGAAAGGTACCTAATTAATGGAGTGACAGGAAGGTACCTAATTAATGTTGCGACAGAAAGGTACCTAATTAATGTAGTACAGGCAAGGTACTAATTAATTGTGGTGACAGAATGGTTTACCGAATTAAGTTACGACAGAAAAGGTACCTAGTAATGTAGGCGACAGATAGGTACTAATTAATGTAGTTACAGAAAGGTACCTAATTACTGTCGGCGACAGAAAGGGTACCTAATTATTGATAGCGACGAAAGGTAACTAAATAATGTCGCGACGGAAGGAAAGGTAACTAATTAAGTAGCGGCAGAAGCACCTCTAATTAATGTAGCGACAGGAAAAAGTACTAATTTAATGTAGCAGCAAACAGAAAGGTACCTAATTAATATTTATAGCGACAGAAAGGTAACTAATTAAAGTAGTGACAGAAAGGTACCAAATTATTGTAGAGACAGTAAGGTACATAATTATTGTAGTGACAGAAAAGGTTGCCTTTATTATGTAGCGACTGATAGGTAACCTAATTAATATAGCTACAGAAAGGTGACTAATTAATGTAGTGACTGATGGTGCCTAATTTAATGTAGCGACAGAATGCGGTACATAATTAAAGTAGGGACAGAAAGGTAACTAATTAATGTAGCGAAAGAAAGGTTAAGAAATTAATGTAGCGAAAGCAAGGGTATCCATGAATGTTGCGATAAATTGTAACCTAATTAAAGTTAGCGACAAAAAGGTACCTATTTAATGTAGCGAAGAAAGGTACTAATTAATTGAAGCGACAGAAAGGTACCTAATTAATGTAGGACAGAAAGGTAAAATATTATTATGTAGTGCAGAAAGGTGCCTAATTAATGTAGGACAGTAAGGTACTAATTATTGTAGTGACTGAAAAGATACCTAAATGATGTTTGCGACAGAAAGGTACTAATTATGTAGTGACAGAAAAGGTAAAAAATCCTAATTAATGTAGCGGACAGGAAATGGTCCTAATTAATGTAGCGAAAGAGAAGGTTACCTAATTAATGTGCGACGAAAGGTGTACCTAATTAATGTGAGAGAAAGTTACCTAATTAATGTAGTGAGAGAAAGGTACCTAATAATGTAGAGACCAGGAAAGGTACTAAGTAATGTTAGCGACTAAGAAAGGTACCTAAGTAGGTTGATGCGCAGATATATATATGTAGAGCAATAACTGCCCGACCTAAGTAATGTGTCTGCATACGACAGAAAGGACATAAGTAATGTAGTCCCGATCAGAAAAGGTACACCATGTGTTTCTCTTCAATGTAGCGAACAGGAAGGTACCTAAGTAATGTAGCGACAGAAAGCGTTCATAGTAATTTAGCGACAGAAAGGTTACTAAGTAAAAGTAGCGACAGAAAGGTACCTAAGTAATGTAGCGAGAAAGGCACCTAAGTATTGTTAGCGACAGAAGGTACATAAGTAATATAGGACAGAAAAGTACCTAAGTATGTAGTGACAGAACGGTACCTAAGTAAGGTAGCGACAGAAGGTACTAGTAATGTAGGCGACAGAAAGGTACCTAAGTAATGTAGCGAAGAAACGTACCCTAAGTAATTATTAGCGACAGAAAAGTACCTAGTAATGTAGCGACTGAAAGGTACCTAGTATGTAGTGACAGAAAGGTACCTAAGTAAGGTAGCGACAGAAGGGAACCTAAGTAATGTAGCGGACAGAAAGGTTCCTATGTATGTTGCGACTGAAGGTACCTAAGTAATTCGCGACAGAAAAGTACATAAGTAATTAGCGACACGGAATAAGCTTCTAAGTAATGTAGCGGACAGAAGGTACCTAAGTAATGTAGACGACAGAAAGGTACTAAGTAATGTGCGACAGAAAGAGTACTAAGTAAAGCTAGAGAAAGAAAAGAAGTAAAGGACCTAAGTAATGTAGCGAAAGGAAGGTACCTATGTAATGTAGCGACAGATAGGTACCTAGTAATGTAGCAACGGAAAGGTACCTAAGTAATGTTTATAGCGACAGAATGGTACCTAAGGAATGTAGCGACAGAAAGGTACCTAAGGATTATAGCGACAGAATGGTATCTAAGTAATGAAGCGACTGAAAATTACCTAGGTATGTATCGACAGAAAGGTACTAAGTAATGTAGCGACTGAAAGGTACCTATGCAATGTAGCGACAGAAGGTAACCTATGTTATGTAGCGACAGAAGGTAACCTATTTTGTAGTGGACCAGGAAAGATACCTAAATGAGGTTGCGACAGAAAGGTGCCTAATTGATTGTAGTGACAGAAAGGTACCTAATTAAATGTAGCGACGAAATGGTACCTAATTAATGTAGCGACCAGGAGAGGTAACTAATATAATGTTAGCGACCAGGAAAGGTACTTAATTAATGTGAGAGGAGAGTTTACCTAATAATGTAGTTGAGAGAAATGTACCTAATTAATGTAAGCGATAGTGATGGTACCTAAATAATGTAGACTTCAGAATGGTACCTTAATTAATGTAGCGACAGAAAGTTACCTAATTGAGTAGTGACAGAAAGGACCTAATTAATGTAGCGAAAGAAGAAGTTAATTGATGTTGTATGTGAAGAGAGGTAACTATTAAGGTAGCGACAGAAAGGTAACTAATTAATGTTGCGCACAAATGGTACTAAGTAATGTAGCGACAGGAAGGTTCCTAAGTTAGGTAGCAACAGAAAAGGTACCTAAGTAAAGTAGCGACCAGAAGGTATTCTAAGTAATGAAGCGACAGAAAAGTACCTAAGTTAATGTCGCGGACAGAAAGGTACCTAAGTAATGTAGCGACAGAAGGTACCTAAGCAATGTAGCGACAGAAAGGTACCTAAGTAATGTTGCGACTGAAAGGTACCTATTTAATGTAGTGAACAGAAAAGATACTTAAATGATGTTGCGACAGAAAGCGTGCTAATTAATTTAGTGACAGAACGGTACCTAATTAATGTAGCGACAGAATGGTACCTAATTAATGTAGGACAGAAGAGGGACCTAATTAAAGTAGCGACAGAAAGGTACTTTATTTAATGTGAGAGAGAGTTACCAATTAATGTAGTGAGAGAAATGTACCTAATTAATGTAGCGATAGAGTGGTACTAATTTAATGTAAGCTTACCAGAATGGTACCTAATTAAATGTAGCGGAACAGAATGGTACTCCATTTATGTAGCAATAGAAAGGTAACTAATTAAAGTAGCGACAGAATGGTACCGAATTAATGTAGGGACTGAATGTATCTATTTAATGTAGCGACAGAAAGATACCTAATTGATGTAGTGACAAAAAGGTACCTAATTATGTAGCGACAGAAACGAGGGGGGGGGGTGACTAATGCTAGTAGTGAAAAATCTGAATGTGTAAAGGTATGTGTCTAATTGTCATGTAGCTGGACAGAAAGGTAACTAATTAATTGTAGCGACAGAAAGGTAACCTAAGTAATGTACGACAGGAAGGTACTAAGTAATGTAAGCAACAGAAAGGTACATAAGTAATGTAGCTGACAGAAAAGGTACCTAAGTAATGTAGCGACAGAAGGGTACCTAAGTAATGTAGCGACAGAAAGGTACTAAGTAATGTAGCGACGAAAGGTACCTAAAGTAATGTAGCGAAGAAAAGGACCTAAGTTAATGTAGCGACAGGAAGGTACCTAAGTAATGTAGCGACCAGATAGGTACCTAAGTAATTGTAGCGACAGAAAGGTACTAAGTAATTGTAGCAACAGAAAGGTACCTTAAGTTTAATGTAGCGACAGAAAAAGTACCTAAGTAATGTAGCGTACAGAAAAGTACTAAGTAATGTTAGCGACGGAAGGTTACCTAAAATACTGTAGCGGACAGAAAGGGTACCTAAGTAATGTAGCGCAGAATGGTACCTAAGTAATGTAGCGACAGAAATGATACCTAAGTAAGGTAGCGACAGAATGGTACCTAAGTAATGTAGCGGACAGAAGGTACCTAAGTAATGTAGCGGACAGAAAGGTACTAAGTAACTGTAGCGACCCCATAAAGGTACATAAGTAACTGTAGCGACAGAAAGGTAACTAAGGTAATGTGGCAACAGAGAGGTACCTAAGTATGTAGCGACAGAAAGGTACTAAGTATGAAGCGACAGAAAGGTAATAAAGTAATGTAGCGGACAGAAAGGTACCTAAGTAAGGTTGCGACAGAAAGGTACCTAAGTAATGTAGCAAACAGTAAGGTACCTAAGAATGTAGCGACAGAACAGGTACTTAAGTACTGTAGATATCGGAGGGACAGAAAGTACCTAAGTATATGTAGCGACAGAAAGGTACCTATATAATGTAGCGACAGAAAGGTACCTACGTAATGTAGCGACAGAAAGGTACCTAAGTAATGTGCGACAGAATGGTACCTAAGTAAGGTTGCGACAGAAAGGTACGTAAGTAATGTAGCGAAAGAATGGTACCTAATAATGTAGCGAAGAAAGGTAATTAAAACCTTAGTGTATGTAGCGTAGAAAGGTACCTAAGATGGTAGCGACATAAAGGTACCTATAATGTAGCGATAGAAAGGTAACTATGTAATGTTAGCGACAGAAAGGTACCTATGTAATGTAGCGACAGGAAGGTACATAAGTAATGTAGCGATAGAAAGGTACCTAAGTAGTAATATAGCGACAGTAAGGTACCTAAGTAATTAGGGACAGAAAGGTACCAAGTAATGTAGCGACAGAAAGGTACCTAAGTATATAGCGACTGAAAAGTACCTAAGTAATGTAGCGACCAGAAAAGTACTAAGTAAATGTAGACAACTGATAGGTTTACTTAAGTAATGTAGCGGACAGATGGTACTAAGTAATGTAGCGCTTGAACGGAACCTAAGTAATGTTGCGACGAAAAGGTACCTAAGTAATATAGCGACAGAAAAAGTACCTAAGTAAGTTAGCGAACAGAAGAAAAGTAACATATGTAATGTTAGCGACGGAAAGGTACCTAAGTAATGTAGCGGTACAGAAAGGTACCTAAGTAAGTAGCGAAGAAGGTACTAAGTAATGTAGCGACAGAATGATAACTAAGTAAGGTAGCGACAGAGGTACCTAAGTAATGTAGCGTCAGATATGTACCTAAGTAATGTAGCTAGAGACAGAAAGGTACCTAAGTAATGTAGCGACGAAAGGTACTAGTAAGGTAGGCGACAGAAGGTATAAGTAATGTAGCGACAGAAGGTACCTACTAATGTAGCAACAGATAAGGTACCTAGTAATGTTTGCGACAGATTTGTACTAAGATTAGGTAGCGAAGAAAGGTTAACCTACGTAATATAGCGACAGAAAGGTACCTAAGTAATGTTGCAACAGAAAGGTACCTAAGTAATGTAGCGACAGAAAGGTACCTAGTAATGTAGCAACAGAAAGGTAACTATGTAATGTAGCGACAGAATGGTACCTAAGTATGAGCGACTCAGAAAGGTACTAAGTAATGTAGCGACAGAAAGGTACATAAGTAATTATAGCGACAGAACAGAAAAGTACCTAAGTAATGTTTGCGACAGATATGTAACCTAAGTATTGTAGCGACGAAAGGTACAAAGTAAGGTAGCTGACAGAAAGGTTACCTAAGTAATGTAGCGACAGAAAGGTACTATGTTATGTAGCAACAGAAAAGTAAACTAAGTCATGTAGCGACAGAATGGATACCTTAAGTAAGTAATGTTTCAATCGGTCGTTCCCAAGTTCTGTCAAGAAGGATAGTCAATTTCAGAGTTAGTTGTCTTGGGACGAGAAAAGAGCCATCATTAGTATGTCGATGAAAAGCTAAATGCTATGGGAAGATTATGAAATTGTTGCTTGCAAGATTTGTACTAATTAGAAATACTCTCAAGAAAGTTATATTTGCAGAAAACAATTGCACTTCTGGTTAACGTTTTCCAATATCTTTACTTTGGCAGAAAGTCTTCGTCGATGTGGACAAAACAGTATTCACAAATAGTTTATGGATTCTTGATTGATACTTCATCATTCTCGATATGAAAATACAGAAAACAATGTTCAATGTATCAAAGCATGATGTCAGTTTTTAAAATTATTTGATACCGACACAAAGTTTTAGTGACAAGAGTTTCAATAAAGTGTCTCATTAATGACGTCTTTGAATTTTCAAAGTATTTCGCCAAAATTATATTATAGAGTAGAGCTATTGTACAGGCTAGGGCCAACTGAGAGGAGACTAGTCACTTTCTGTCTAATGCCAGTGGAACTCTCTAGTCAGGTTTGCAGACATATCCACTAAAAACGGAGACAGATCTGACCTCAATCGGAAAGGTTATTCATGGTCTAACTCCCACTCTTTGTATTTATTAACAAATTTTTCATAACTACAAGTGTTTTAGCTTCAATGATGATACAGCATTAGGTCATTTAAAAGAGATCTGTAAAAAACAAAAAAAGAAAAAATATACTATAGCAAAACCACAAAAGTGAATAATGAGAACTTGAGGTGGAACACTGCAGTAGGCCTGTTGCCCCATATAAGAAACATAAAGACAAGGGAAGAACAGTGAAGGAGGCCTGTTGGCCTATACTAGGCAGGTCCTTTACATTCATCCCAATACAAAACATTTGCACAACCCAATTTTCAATGCGACATAAGAAATAAGCGCTGTGTGATACTGTAAGTCAATCATGAGCTAAATAAGGTCTCATCTGAGTAAGTACAGGTTTCTCTGGTTAAGTACAGGTCACGTCTGAGCTAAGTACAGGTCACGTCTGTGAGGTCACCTCTAAGCAAAGTACAGGTCCACCTCTGGTTAAAAAAAGGTTTTCATCCTCATAGGTAAGCAACAAATGCAGTTTAATGTGATCCTTTATTGACAAACGTTTCACCCACACAGTGGGGCTTTTTCAAGTCACACCCGTATCTACTGGGGTTGGAAGGTACGAGTGGATTTATAGTAGAATATTGAAGTCAAGTGAAGAATGTGCATTGATGAGCTACGGGTGGGGTTATAGGACTCTTGTGTAGCTTGGCAGGGGTATTGGACAAGTGTATGACCTTCTGCAGTGTTTTATGTGGGGATAGCGATGAAGAAGTTTCTTGGCGAGTGGTTCAGCTATGTTATAGAAGCCATTGTTCTGGTTGAAATTGTTGGTTATAGAGATAAACGATGATTCCGGGATTCTTCTGTATTGAGTGTTGTCTTCTGTGGCTATAAGTCTTGAGTTTCTGTAGTTAATTAATGGTTGTGTGAATTGCGATTTTGTACACAGGCATTCCTTGTATCGTCAGTCCTCCCTTGCATATTGGTGTTCTGAAATACGTGTTTGGGGGGTCCTTGATGTTTCCCCCCACATATAATTTGTTGAAAGTCATTACAAGGTTTATGTATACCCCTGCAGAGGATGGAGGCTTGCCCTGTCTACTACTGGTGATGTCCTTGATGGTCGTGGTTTGGAGGTAAAATATTTGGGAATGATGTTTTGGAAAAGATGTTGGAAACATGTTTGGCAATGGAGTTGGGGGGGAAGGACTATGTATCTCTTCTCGGCAGTGTCTTCTCTGGGTGTGTTGAAGATGTTTAATGCTCGCCGTCTGCGTCTCTGATGAAGTGACGAGGAAGTGGAGTTGGAAAATACTTGTTAAATTTATAGTGCATTCTTCCTCAAGGAACTCGTTGCTGCAGATTCTGAGTGCACGCAGGAAGAAGCCTATAATTACACCACGTTTGGTTTTGGTGTGGGTGAGAGTAGAAGTGGAGAAGATCGTTTTGGTTGGTGGGTTTTCGATAGACTTTAAAACGAAGTTCGGGTCAGCTTTGCAGAGTAGAAAAATCAAGGAAAGGAAGAGTGTTGTCGACTTTTTCTTCAAGTGTGAACTGGATTGAAGGCTCGACCTGGTTGAGCTTGTCTTGGAGAGCTTGAACGTTGAAGCGTTTAGGAGTTATGAGGAGAATGTCGTCAACATAACGGACCAGGTGACAGACGAAGGAATAATGGTGGAGAAAACGTTCGGCTTCTAGATGTTCCATGTATAGGTTCACCGGACTGCACTGAGTGGCGAACCCATGGGTAGTCCAAAAGTCTGCTGAAAGAGGTGATTTTCGAAAAAGAAACACGTAAAACCAACACATAGTTCAACAAGGTCGATGAAATCACTGGCTGGAATGGGAAGTCAAGTGAGTCGTCAATTTTCCTGCGCAGAGATCGATGGCTTGTTTAGTAGGTACTTTAGTGAACAGGGAAGTCACGTCAAGGCTGGAAAGTTTCTTGTTCCTGATGTTGATGTTGCGAATGCGATTGAGAAGATCACCTGAGTGTTTGAGATGTGTGGACTGATAGTGCCCAAGAGTTTAGAGAGGTGTTTGGCGAGAATTCCTGAGAGCTGGTGGGGGCACTCCCTATTCCCGGGGATATGGGCCTCAGTGGGATACCAGGCTTGTGAGTCTTTGGCAGGCCGTACATTCTGGCGGTCTGGGGTTGCTGGGCATGGTGTGCAGAAGTTTCTCCCTTTTTTCTGAGCCCTCAGAATGCGGCGAGTCCTTTGAAGAAAAGTTTTAGTGAGGTTGTCCACTTGGTTAGTTGTGAGAGGTTTGTAGGTATCTGGGTCATTAAGTAGATTAAGCATTTTGTTCCTGTAATCGTCAGTGTTCATGATAACAACACCACCTCCTTTATCAGCGGTGGTGACCCTGATGGTCGTGTCTTCTGCTAAACCTTTGAGTGCATTGATGTAACGTCGAGGTATGAGGGGGAGCTGCGTGTTGAGATGGCTGCTGAGATGATGCCTTGAAGGTAGCCTGAAGCCCTCAGCTTAGGCCTCAAATTCGCAACAGGAATTACGAAACCAAAACAAGACCTCAATTTCACCGCCAAAAACTACAGACACAATGACTCCGACTTCCAAAAAGGCTACCTTCAAGGCAAATCTCAGCAGCCATACTCAACACGCAGCCCCCCAGTCATACCTCGACGTTACTCAATGCACTAAAAGGGTTTTAGCAGAAGACACGCCCATCAGGGTCACCACCCCCTGATAAAGGAGGTGGTGTTGTTATCATGAACACTGCGATTACAGGAACAAAATGCTTAATTACTTAATGCCCCAGATACCTAAAAACCTCTCACAACTAACCAAGTGGACAACCTCACAAAAAACTTTTTTAAAAGGACTCGCCGCATTTTTGAGGGGCTCAGAACAAGGGAAGAAACTTCTGCCCCACCATGCCCAGCAACCCAGACCTGCCAGAATGTACGGCCTGCCAAAGACTCACAACCCTGGTATCCCATGAGGCCCATATCCTCGGGAATAGGCAGTGCCCCCCACCAGCTCTCAGGAATTCTCGCCAAACACCTCTCTAAACTCTTGGGAAATATCAGCCAGCACATCTCAAACACTCAGGTGATCTTCTCAATCGCATTCGCAACATAAACCCATCAGGAACAAGAAACTTTCCAGCCTTGACGTGACTTCCTGTTCACTAAAGACCTACTAAACAAGCCATCGATCTCTTGCGCAGGAAAATTGACGACTCACTTGATCTTCCCATTCCAGCCAGCGTTTTCATCGACCTTGTTGAACTATGTGTTGGCTTTACGTGTTTCTCTTTCGAAAATCCCCTCTTTCAGCAGACTTTGACTACCCAGGGGTTCGCCCACTCAGTGCAGTCCTGGCGAACCTATACTGGAACATCTAGAAGCCGAACGTTTCTCCACCATTATTCCTTCGTCTGTCACCTGGCTCCTTTTATGTTGACGACATTCTCCTCATAACTCCAAAAACGCTTCACGTTCAAGCTCTCCAAGACAAGCCAACCAGGTCGAGCCTTCAATCCAGTTCACACTTGAAGAAGAAGTCGACAACACTCTTCCTTTCCTTGATGTTCTACTCTGCAAAGCTGACCCAGAACTTCGTTTTAAGTCTATCGAAAACCCACCAACCAAAACGATCTTCTCCACTTCTACTCTCACCACGACACCAAAACCAAACGTGGTGTAATTATAGGGTTCTTCCTGCTGCACTCAGAATCTGCAGCAACGATTTCCTTGAGGAAGAAAAGGGACTATAATTGAACAAGTATTTTTCCAAACTCCCCTATCCTCGTCACTTTATCAGAGCTGCAGACGGCGAGCATTAAACATCTTCAACACACCAGAGAAACACTGCCGAGAAGAGATACATAGTCCCTTCCCCCCAACCCATTTTCCAAACATGTTTCCAACCATCTTTGCCAAAACATCATTCCAAGTATCTACCCCCCACAACCACGACATCAAGGACATCACCAGTAGTAGACAGGACAAGCCTCCACCTCTGCAGGGGTATACATAACCCCTTTTAATGACTGCAACAAATTATATGTGGGGGCGAAACATCAAGAGACCTCCAAACACGTATTTCAGAACACAATATGCAAACAGGACTGACGGGTACAAGAAGCCTGTGTACAACATCGCAATTCACACAACCAAATTTTAAATTTAAATACAGAAACTCAAGACTTATAGCCACAGAAGACAACAATCAATACAGAAGAATCCTGGAATCATCGTTTATCCTATAACCAACAATTTCAACCAAACAATGGCTTCTATAACATAGCTGAACCACTCGCCAAGAAAAATTTTCATCGCTATCCCACATAAGAACACTGCAGAAGGTCTACAACTTGTCCAATACCCCTGCCAAGCTACCCAGAGTCTATAACCCCACCCTGTAGATCATCAGATGCAGCATTCTCACTTGACTTCAATATTCTGACTATAAATACTCACGTACCTTCCAACCCCAGGTAGATTCGTGTGTGACTTGAAAAAGCCCACTGTGTGGGTGAAACGTTGTCAATAAAGGATCACATTATACTGCATTTGTGTTTATATTTCCATTGTGTCGGTATTTTATACCATTTATTTCCATCTCAAAGTTAAGTACAGGTCGAATCTGTGCTAAGTACAGGTCGCATCTGTGGTAAATACAGGTCCATCAATCTAGAATAGAATCAAATCAATCTTGAATATGCACGACTTTCACAATCTATTTCACTAACAAATTATTTGCCAAATATTATTTTCAATGCTTCTCAAGAAAAAGCTTGGATAATTTCTATTTACTCGTGTTTTAAGAAAACACAAATCCAATGCCACTCCCTAATGTATTATACCAAACCTAAATTTTAAACTACCCAAGTTTTAGCGTCCCAAACAACTCTACTATGTAGACCTGTTTTTTTTCCATCAATTTCCCTATGACAAACCTAGCTACTGCATTTTATGTATG
This sequence comes from Cherax quadricarinatus, assembly GCF_026875155.1. Classification (NCBI taxonomy): domain Eukaryota; kingdom Metazoa; phylum Arthropoda; class Malacostraca; order Decapoda; family Parastacidae; genus Cherax; species Cherax quadricarinatus. The sequence goes on along the minus strand of NW_026509641.1, from coordinate 19,442 downwards.
ATTGTAAGAAACAGACAATATGCAAAGTAAAAGAAAACACATTTGCAACTAAAGCTACATTTCATAAAGTGTGACATTAGTTGGCAACTTTGTCCTTGTGTTTTTCATAAGAACATAAGAAAGAGGAGGAACACTGCAACAGCCTGTTGGCCCAATAGCAGGTCCTTTACAATTCATCCCACTAACAAACATGTTTGACCAACCCAATTTTCAATGCTACCCAAAAATAACTCCAGAATGTTCAAGTCCACTCAAATGGCTCCGAACAACCCCTCCCACTCAATGTATTATCCAACCTAAATTTTGAAACTACCCAAAGTCCTAGCCTAAATAACCCAACTAGGTAGTCTGTTCCACTCATCTACTACCCTATTTCCAAACCAATACTTTCCTATGTCTTTCTTCTAAATCTAAACTTATCTAATTAAAATCCATTACTGTGGTTCTCCTCTTGAGAGATATCCTCTAAGACCTTGTTATAGCCCTTTAAATAATACATAGGAACATAAGAAAGGAGAACACTGCATCAGGCTTTAGGCCCATACTAGGCAGGTCTCTTACAATTCCATCCCATAACAAACATTTGACCAACAACCAATACCTATCTTCCACATATACACTTCGATCATGTCACCCCACATTCTTCGTCCTAACAAATGAATGTAACTTAAGAGTCTTCAATATTTCGAATGCTATGTATTAATTTAGTCATCCTACGCTGAATGTCTTCTAACGAATTTATGTCCTTCTGTAATATAAGAGACCAATAATGAAGCTGCATAATCTAGGTGAGGCTTTACTAATGATTGTATAAAGCTGCAGCAATGACCACTGGACCATCTGTGCTACACTTCTTAGATATAAATCCCAGTAATCTATTTAAATCCCATTAATCTATAGTATTAACAAACTATAGTTTTAACTAACTATAGTATTAACAAACCAAATTACCCTATTACTCAAACCTAAAGTACCCAATACCCAACCAAAACTACCCTATTACCAGAGACCTTTCTTCGATATCAGCACATGTTCAGAAAATTGGAAGCAATGCCAAGATTCATATTCATTTTTTAACCCAAGTCAATGAACATGATATCTGTATTCACCTGAGATGCATGGTTCATTCAATTTAAATACAACCTGTCCTTACTCAACAAATTTTATCCAACAAAATGTTGATGCTACCCAATGTTTCCCATCAAAAACTAGAGTGCAAAAAAATTCTCTAATGCACAATTCAATTTACACTATACTACAAAACGAATCCATGACTAAGTGGGTTCTTGGGTTAGTCATTGGAGACATGGACCTGTCTCACATGAACCAGTAGGCCTGCTGCAGTGTGCCTTCTTTTATATGTTCACGAAGTATTTTCTATCTGTTCGCTTCAGATGAGAGTGTAGAATCCTAGTATCAAACTCTATCTCCACAATAATCAAAAATAATGTGTACGAAATGATATATAATACCGACCAAGATGAATTAAGACACATGTGGCAACTTCTGGTATCTTTATTGTAACGTTTCGCATCCAGGGCCTTTATCAATACAAATTCTAGGACATATGTCGTGAATTTCCTCAGATTAAGATTCATGCTGTTGCAGTGTCCTGACATTGTGTACGAATGTATAAATACCGACAAGATGAGATTAAGACACATGTGCAACATCTGGTATCTTAAATGTATGACGTTTCGCATCCCAGTGGCTTTATCATACAAATTTCTAGGACAAAGAGATCCAGATGTTTGCACATGTGTCTTAGATCTCATCTTGTCGGTTTATATACCATTCGTACACAACTGTCAGACACATGCAACATCATGGAAACTTAATTCCTAAGGACAATCACGACTTATGTCCCTAGAATTTGTATTGATAAAGCCACTGGATGGCGAAAGTCTACAATAAAGAACCCAGATGTTGCACATGTGTCTTAAACTCATTCATAAAATTAAGTGAATCCACCATGTATTTCCACCTTAAATTTATCCTGACTATGGAAATGAACTTCTCCAATCCTCAAATCTAATGACATCAAGGGAGATGGACTATTACATCGTCCTTTCATATCTCTACTGTTCCTGGCCTACTTTCTGTATTCGACTGAAGAAGCCACTGTGAAGCGATAACGTTTTCGGAATAAAGTTGCCTAACTGTTGCCTAGTGAGTCTTTACCTACCAACCTCACAGTAGTGTATACCAACACTGCAACACAATGGCATCTTAGTACAGAAAACCCTCTTGTATGTGATGGCTCTTGCAAAATGAAGATAGAGTTTATCAGACCCTTATTTTTAGGAGCATTGAAAATTGGATTTGGCAAATGCTTTGTTTAGTGTATGGATTGTAAAGGACCTGACCGAGAATGACCCAACAGGCCCTGCTGCTGCAGTGATCCTCCTTTCTTATGTTCATTAAAGGACGTATGCTAGTCTATATTTTCCTTCTGTAAGTCACGTGCCTTTTGAGAGTAACTGTCAGGTGATGATAAGTATAGGGAATGGGCTTTAAACAGAAGAACGGTTACTGAGGCTCATAGGAATTTCTTGCCTTTGTTTCAATCGGTCGTTCCCAAGTTCTTCAAGATGGATAGTCAATTTCAGAGGTTCGTTGTCTTGGACGAGAAGAAGAGCATCATTCGAATGTCGAAGAAAAAGCTAAATGCTATGGAAGATTATGAAATTTGCCTTGCAAGATATGTACTAATTAGAAATACTCTCAAGAAAGTTATATTTGCAGAAAACAATTGCACTTCTGTAATGAATGGTTTGAAAAACCGACAAGTTGAAGATTGAGACACTTATGCAGCATATGGGAATCTTTATTCAGGAAAACGTTTCGCCACGCAGTTGTTCATCAGTCCAATACAAAGAAGGCGTAAGGAGAGGAGGAGAATGAGGTAATCAGTCCTTCAACACTTGTTCAACCTTTGGACGAAGACCTACTTCGACTAGTGGATGGTACCACTATGACCCCGCCCCGCCTCCGCCTGCTGTCCCACCCTCACCACATCTCTCATAATATAAGCCACGTCACGGCCCTATGCTGTACATTCTACAAGATTGATGGACTGAACACATCGTCTCCAGGTTGAGGGACTGATTACCTCATCTCCCACCTCTCCACTTCCTTACGCATTCTTTGTATTGACTGATGAAGCCACTGCGTGGCGAAACGTTGACTAATAAAGATTCCATAATGCTGCAAATTGTCTCAATCTTTCAACTTGTCGGTTTTTCATAACCATTCATTACAACTGTCAGACACAGCACATCCATGGACTTGTTACAAGAATTCTTCCAACACTTGTTCCCAACCTTGGACGAAGAACCTACTTCGACTAGTGGATGGTACACTCTGACCCCGCCTCCGCCTGCTTCACCTCCATCTCTTCAGTATATAATCCACTTCCTACGGCCCTATGCAGTAACATTCTTACAAGATTGATGGACTGAACACATCACTCAGTTGAAGGACTGGGATTACCTCTTCTCCTCCTCTCCTTACGCCTTCTTTTGTATTGGACTGATGAAAGCCACAGCGGGCAGAAACGTTTCCTGATTAAAGATTCCCATATGCTGCATAAGTGTCTCAAACTCAAATGCACTTCTGTTAACGTTTTTTCCAAAAATCTTCTACTTTGGCAGAAAGTCTTCGAGATGTGGCACAAACACAATTCACAATATTTATGGATTCTGATGATACTTCATTCATTCCTCGATATGAAATACAGAAACAAAGTCAAATTATCAATCATGATGTCATTTGTATTCTTAATATTGATAACCGACACAGTAAGCTTTTAGTGACAAGATTTCTCAATAAAGGTCTCATTAATGACGTCTGTTGAATTTCCAAGTATTACGCCAAAAATCTAATTTATTTAGTTAGTCCTTGTAGGACGGGCTAGTGGCCAACGAGAGAAGACCTAGTCACTTTCTGTATGAATGCCATTGATCTCTACGTAGTCAGTTACAGCTCACATCCACTAAAACATGGAGCACAGATCCTAGACCTACAATCTTGTATTTATCTAACAAATTTTCAAAACTACACAGTGTTTTAGCTTCATTGATGATACAGCACTTAGATCATTTAAAAGAGATCTGTAAAAAAAAAGAAAAAATATGCTATAGCAAAACCACAAAAGAGAAACATGAGAACTTGAGGTGGAACACTGCAGTAGGCCTGTTGGCCCATACTAAGAACATAAGAAAGGAAGAACAGTGCAGGAGGCCTGTTGGCCTATACTAGGCAGGTCCTTTACAATTCATCCCAATAACAAAACATTTGCCCAACCCAATTTTCAATGCTACATAAGAAATAAGCTCTGATGTGCATATCAATGAACTCCAGGACGATTTGAACAAATTAATGTCTTGGTCTGAGAAATGGCAGATGAAGTTTAATGTGGATAAGTGTAAGGTACTTGCCCTTGGTAATGAAAATAACCCTCGAAGCTATAATCTAGGTGAAGTAGAGCTTGGTCATACAGAATGTGAAAAAGACTTGGGAGTCATGGTAAGCAGAAATCTAAAGCCAAGACAGCAGTGCCTCAGTGTGCGCAACAAGGCCAACAGATTACTTGGATTTATCTCAAGAAGTATAAGTAACAGAAGTCCAAAAGTTATTTTACAGCTCTATACATCACTAGTGAGGCCTCATTTAGATTATGCTGCTCAGTTTTGGTCCCCTTACTACAGGATGGACATAGACTCATTAGAGAACATACAGAGAAGAATGACTAAAATGATTTACTGTGTAAGGAACCTCCCATATGAAGATAGACTTAAAGCCTTAAATCTCCACTCTCTGGAGAGGCGTAGAACGAGGGGAGATATCATTGAAGTGTATAAGTGGATGACGGCATAAACAAGGGAGACATTAATAAAGTACTGAGGTGTCGAACCAGGTAGAACCAGGAATAATGGATTTAAGTTGGATAAATTTAGATTTAGAAAGGACATAGGTAAGTACTGGTTTTCTAACAGAGTTGTAGATGCGTGGAACAGTCTTCCCAGTGGGGTGATAGAGGCTAGGACCTTGGGTAGCTTTAAGAAGAGACTGGACAAATATATGAGTGGGAGGGGCTGGGTTTGATTGGTGTTGGGGGGTGCGGGAGTTGTTTCTTGAGTAGCTTTAGGTAGATGTCGTTTTGATAAGGACCTGCCTCATATGGGCCAGTAGGCCTTCTGCAGTGTTCCTACATTCTTATGTTCTTATGTTCTTATGTAAGTCATCACTGAGCTAAATACAGGTCACCTCTGAGCTAAGTACAGGTTTCCTCTGGATCTAAGTACAGGTCACGTCTGAGCTAAGTACAGGTCACGTCGGAGCAGGTCACCTCTAAGCAAAGTACAGGTCACCTCTGAGTTAAAAACAGGTCTCATCTCAAAGTTAAGTACAGGTCGAATCTGTGCTAAGTACAGGTCGCATCTGTGCTAAATACAGGTCCATCAATCTAGAATAGAATCAAATCAATCTATTTCACAATCTATTTCAATAACACAATTATTTGCCAAATATTATTTTCCAATGCTTCTCAAAAAAAAGCATGGATAATCTATTTTACTCGTGGGTTAAAAACGATCAAATCCAATGCCTCACCCTAATGTATTTTATCCATCCTAAAATTGTTTTAACCTACCCAAGTTTTAGCGTCACAATCTACTATGTAGACCTTTTTTTCCATCAATTTTCCCTATTACAAACTATCAGCATTTTATGTATGTTAGTAAGAATACAGAACAAATATCAAAGTAAAAAGAACACATTTGCTAAACTAAATTACATTTATCAAGTGTGGACATTAGTTGCTCTTTTGTCCTTGTGTTTTTCATAAGAACAAAGAAAGGAGAACACAAGCAACAGGCCTGTTGGCCCATACTAGGCTAGGTCCTTTACAATTCATCCCACACACAAACATTGAACCAACCCAATTTTCAATATGCTGACCCAAGAAACTAAGCTCTGAAGTTTCAAGTCCCACTCAAATCCTAACCCTCCCACTCATGATTTTTATCCACTAAATTTGAAACTACCCCAAGTCCAGCCTGAAAATACCCAACTAGTAGTCTGTTCCACTCAAGCTACTACCCTCGTTCCAAAACAATACTTCCTATGTCCTTTCTAAATCTAAACTTATCTAATTTAAATCCATACTGTGCGGTTCTCTCTTGGAGAGATATCCTCAGACCTTGTTAATAAACCCCCTTTATTATTACATAGGAACATAAGAAAGGAGGAACATTGCTCAGGCTTGTGGCGCCATACTCGGCAGGTCTTTTACAATCATCCCACTAACAAACATTTGACACCCAATACCCTATCTTCCACTATACACTTCGATCAGGTCCCCCTTCATTCATCGTCGAACAAATGATTAACTTAAGATCTACAATAATTCTTCATAAGGAAGCTTTTTAATGCTATGTATAAATATAGTCATCTCCGCTGAATGTCTACTAACGAATTTATTTCCATTCTGTAATATAGAGACCCAGAATTGACTGTATAATCTAATCTAGGTGAGGCCCTTACTAATGATGTATAAAAGCTGCAGCGTGACCTCGGACTTCTGTTCTTACACTTCCTTGATATAAATCCCAAATCTATTAAATCCCTTACATCTATAGTATTAACAAACTATAGTATTAACAAACTATAGTATTTAACAAACTAATATTTAACAAACTATAGTATTAAACAAACTATAGTATAAAACAAACTATAGTATTAACAAACTAAATATTAACACACAATAAGTTTACCAAACTATAGTATATAACAAACCTATAGTATTAACAAACTATAGTATTACAAACTATAGTATTAACAAACTATAGTATTAACAAACTATAGTATAACAAACTATAGTATTAAACATTAACAAACTATAGTATTAACAAACTATAGTATTACAAACTATAGTATTAACAAACTATAGTATTAACAAACTATAGTTAATTAACAAACTATAGTATTAATCAAACTAAGTATTAACAACTAATAGTTTAACAAACAATAGTATTACCAAACTATAGTATAATCAAACTATAGTATTTACAAACTATAGTATTAACAACTATAGTATTACCAAACAGAGTAATTAACAAACTATAGTATAACAAACTATACGTATTACAAAACTATAGACTTCAATAACAAACTATAGTATTAACACACTATAGTATTACAAACCCAAATTACCCCTATTACCAAATTAAAAGTACCCAATTAATTTCTTCATTTCGATATCACACATGTTCAAAAATGGGGAAGCAAATGCACAAGATCATCTTCAGTTTACCCAAGCAATGATCTTTGATAACTGGTTTCACCTGATGATGCCATGTACCAATTAAAATACATCCTGTCTTACTCACAAATTTATCCAACCAAAATTGATGCTACCCAATTGTTTTTCCCATCAAAAACTAAGTGCAAAAAAAATTTCTCCTAATGCACAATTCAATTTAACAAACAATACTGACTACGTTGGGTTCTGGGGTTAGGTCATTGGGACTTGACCTGTTCACATAAACAGTAGCCTGCAGCATGTTCTTTCTTTTTTTGTTCACAAGTATTTTCTATTCTGTCGCTCAATGAGTAATGTAGATCCTAGTATCTAAACCTATCTCACATAATATTCATTAAAAAAAGTGCATCATCCAATGTATATTTCCACTTTAATTTATTGCGGCGATCATCTGGAACGATCTTCTCACACTCTCAAATCTATGACATCAAGGATGATGGACTGATTATATCGTCTTCATATCTCTACAGTACCTGGCCTACTTTCTGTATTCGACTGAAAAGCCTACCTGACGGCGATACGTTTCGGAATAAAGTGGCCTAACTGTTGCCTTGTGAGTCCTACCCTACCAACATCTTCCCCTCACATTGTATACCACCACTGCAACACAATGGCATCTTGTACAGAAAACACTCTTGTATTTGAGTGGCTCTTGCCAATGAGTTGATAGAGTATATCAGACCTTATTATTTTAAGGGAGCATTGAAAAGTGGATTGGCAAATTGCTTTGTTTAGTGGGAGGATTGTAAAGGACCTGCTGATATGCTCCAACAGGCCTGCTGCAGTGATCCTTCTCTTTCTTATGTTCATTAAAGGAACGAATGCTAGTCATTTATTTCTTCTGTTAAGTCAGGTGTCTTTTGAAGTAACTGTCAGGTGATGATAAGTATTAGGTTAATGTGCTTATAAACGAAGAACTGTTACTGAAGGCTCATAGGAATTTCTTGCCTTTGTTTCAATCGGTCGTTCCCAAGTTCTTCAAGATGGATAGTCAATTTCAGAGGTTCGTTGTCTTGGACGAGAAGAAGAGCATCATTCGAATGTCGAAGAAAAAGCTAAATGCTATGGAAGATTATGAAATTTGCCTTGCAAGATATGTACTAATTAGAAATACTCTCAAGAAAGTTATATTTGCAGAAAACAATTGCACTTCTGTGATGAATGGTTTTGAAAACCGACAAGTTGAAGAATTGAGACACTTATGCAACACTCTACTCTCCTTACCCATTTCTGATGAACATCAAAATGGTATACAATACCGACAGGTTGTTAGGTAAGACACATATGCAACAGTTAGACAACTTTATTCCGAAACGTTTCGCCTACACAGTAGGCTTCTTCAGTCGAATACAGAAAATAGGCAGGAACAGTAGAGATGTGAAGACGATGTAATCAGTCCATCACCCTTGTAGTCGTAGAATTTGAGGTTGTCAGTCCCTCGGCCTGGAGAAGTTCAGTTCCATAGTCAGGAACTATCTGAAGATCAAGCGACAGTGCGGAGACTTAAATACTGTCGGAAGGAGAGGTGCAGAGGTGTATACCATTTTGATGTTCATCTTGTCAGACACTGCAACACATGGCATCTTGGTACAGAAAACACCTTGGACAAGCTTTTCAAGTGAGAAGGGTTGGATCTGAGAGGGACATGATCTCTCAGTGGTCACATTCTCACTACTACTACTACTACTACTACTACTACTCTGCACCTCTCCTTCCGACAGTATTTAAGTCTCCGCACTGTCGCTTGATCTTCAGATAGTTCCTGACTATGGAACTGAACTTCTCCAGGCCGAGGGACTGACAACCTCAAATTCTACGACTACAAGGGTGATGGACTGATTACATCGTCTTCACATCTCTACTGTTCCTGCCTATTTTCTGTATTCGACTGAAGAAGCCTACTGTGTAGGCGAAACGTTTCGGAATAAAGTTGTCTAACTGTTGCATATGTGTCTTACCTAACTTACCCATTTCTACTTTGTATTGGACTGATGAAGCCACTGTGTGGCGAAACGTTTCTTCAATAAAGATTCCCATGTGTTGCATAAGTGTCTCAATTCTTCAACTTGTCGGTTTTCAAAACCATTCATCACATCTGTCAGACACTGCAACATCATGGAATCTTGGTACAAAGACTTCAACGCTTGCCCAAACCTTTGGACGATGACCTACTTACATTAGTGGCAGGTCCCACTATGATCCCGCCTCCTCCTGCTTCAACTCATCTCACCGCAGTATATAAGCCACCTCTCTGGCCCTATGCTACACTTACTACAAGAGTGATGGACTGAACACATCGAATCCAGGTTGAGGGACTGATTACCTCATACTTCTACTCTCCTTACCCATTTCTACTTTGTATTGGACTGATGAAGCCACTGTGTGGCGAAACGTTTCTTTCAATAAAGATTCCCATGTGTTGCATAAGTGTCTCAATTCTTCAATTGCACTTCTGTTAACGTTTTCCAAAAATCTTCTACTTTGGCAGAAAGTCTTCGAGATGTGGCACAAACACAATTCACAATATTTATGGATTCTTGATTGATACTTCATCATTCTCGATATGAAATACAGAAACAATGATCAAATGTATCAAAGCATGATGTCAGTTTGTATTCATTAATATTGATAACCGACACAAAGCTTTTAGTGACAAGATTTTCTCAATAAAGAGTCTCATTAATGACGTCTTTGAATTTTCCAAGTATTTTGTCAATAAATCTAATATTATTAGTAGAGCATTGTAGCAGGCCTAGGGGCCCCACGAGAGGAAGACCTAGCCCACTTTCTGTTAATGCCATTGACTCTACTTAGTCAGTTACAGCTCATATCCACTAAAACAAGGAGCACAGAATCTGACCTACAATCGCAAGCTATTCAGGTCTAACTCACACTCTTGTATTTATCTAACAAATTTTCAAAACTACACAGTGTTTTAGCTTCAATGATGATACAGCACTTAAAATCATTTAAAAGAGATCTGTAAAAAAAAAAAAGAAAAAATATACTATAGCAAAACCACAAAAGAAAAAACATGAGAACTTGGGTGGAACACTGCAGTAGGCCTGTTGGCCCATACTAAGAACAAAAGGGAAAGGAAGAACAGTGCAGGAGGCCTGTTGGCCTATACTAGGCAGGTCCTTTAACAATTCATCCCAATAACAAAACATTTGCCCAACCCAATTTTCAATGCTACATAAAAAATAAGCTCTGATGTGCATATGTAAGTCACACTGAGCTAAATACAGGTCACCTCTGAGATAAGTACAGGTTTCCTCTGGATCTAAGTACAGGTCACGTCTGAGCAAAGTACAGGTCACGTCTGAGCAGGTCACCTCTAAGCAAAGTACAGGTCACCTCTGAGTTAAAAACAGGTCTCATCTCAAAGCTAAGTACAGGTCGAATCTGTGAAAAAGAAACAGGTCGCATCTGTGCTAAATACAGGTCCATCAATCTAGAATAGAATCAAATCAATCTTGAATATGCACGACTTTCAAAATCTATTTCACTAACAAATTATTTCCCAATATTATTTTCAATGCTTCTCAAGAAAAAGCTTGGATAATTCTATTTACTCGTGTTTAAGAAACGATCAAATCCAATGCCTCTCCCTAATGTATTTATCCAACCTAAATTTTAAACTACCCAAGGTTTTAGCGTCAACAACTCTACTATGTAACCTTTTTTTTCCATCAATTTCCCTATTACAAACCTAGCTACAGATTTATGTATGTTTGTAAGAATACAGACAATATCCCAAAGTAAAAGAACACATTTGCAACAAAAGTACATTTCAAAAAGTGTGACATTAGTTGCACTTTTGTCTTGTGTTTTTCATTAGAACATAAGAAAGGAGGAAACACTGCAACAGGCCTGTTGGCCCATACTAGGCAGGTCCTTTACAATTCATCCCACTAACAAACTTTGACCAACCCAATTTTCAATGCTACCCAAGAAATAAGCTCTGATGTCAAGTCCCTCAAATCCAACCCTCCCATCATGTATTTATCCAACCTAAATTTGAAACTACCCAAAGTCCTAGCCTCAATAACCCAACTAGGTAGTCTGTTCCACTCATCTACAACCCTATTTCCAAACCAATACTTTCCTATTTTCCTTTCTAAATCTAAACTTATCTAATTTAAATCCATTACTGCGGGTTCCCCTCTTGGAGAGATATCCCCAAGACCTTGTTAATATCCCCTTTATTAATACATAGGACATAAGAAAGGAGGAACACTGCATCAGGCTTGTTGGCCCCTACTAGGCAGGTCTTTTACAATTCATCCCACTAACAAACATTTGACCAACCCCAAAACCATCTTCCATTATACACTTTGATCAGGTCTCCCCTCATTCTTCGTCTAACAAAATGAATGTAACTTAAGAGTCTTCAATATTTCTTCATAAGGAAATTTCTAATGTGATGAATGGTTTGAAAAAACCCACAAGTTGAAGATTGGGGGACACTTATGCAGTATATGGGAATCTTTATTCAGGAAACGTTTCGCCACGCAGTGGCTTCATCAGTCCAATACAAAGAAGGCGTAAGGAGAGGAGGAGAATGAGGTAATCGTCCCTCAACCTGGAGTCGATGTGTTCAGTCCCTCAATCTTGTAGATTGTGGACTGAACACATCGACTCCAGGTTGAGGGACTGATTACCTCATTTCTCCTCTCCTTACCCTTCTTTGTATTGGACTGATGAAGCCCCTGCGTGGCGAAACGTTCCTGAAAAAAGTTCCCATATACTGCATAAGTGTCTCAATCTTCAAGATTTCTAATGCTATGTATTAATTTAGTCATCCTACGCTGAATGTCTTCTAACGAATTTATGTCCATTCTGTAATATAGGACCAGAATTGAGCTGCATAATCTAGGTGAGGCCTTACTAAAGATTATAAAGCTGCAGCATGACCTCTGGACTTCTGTTTCTTACACTTCTTGATATAAATCCCAGTAATCTATTTAAATCCCATTAATCTATAGTATTAACAAACTATTTGTATTTTAAAAAACTATAGTTTTTAACAAACCAAATTAACCTATTACCAAACTAAAAGTACCCAATTACCCAACCAAACTACCCTATTACCAGAGACCTTTCTTTCGATATCAGCACATGTTCAGAAAATTGGGAAGCAAATGCCAAGATCATTTTCAGTTTTGCCCAAGCAATGATCTTTGATAACTGTTTCACCTGAGAAAGCATGTTCAATTTAATACAACCTGTCTTACTCACAAATTTATCCAACCAAAATTTGATGCTACCCAATGTTTTCCCATCAAAAACTAGAGTGCAAAAAAAATTTCTCTAATGCACAATTCAATTTACAAACGAACTTTAGCCAAATTGACTGGAATTCTTTGACAGGTACTCTAGAGTCCAGTGACTTCATGGAAACAGTTCAGGACTGTTTTCTGAAACAGAGTGTAACTGAACCTACCAGGGGTAATAATTTGCTAGACCTAGTCTTGTCAAATAAGGAAACACTAGTGAATAATCTGGAGATCACTGAAGAGCTTGGCGCAAGTGATCACAAATCCATCACCTTTAACATTAATTGGGAATGCAAGAATAATGATAATACAGTAAAAATCCCGATTTTCGTTCGGGCCGATTATAATGGACTTAGGGAACATCTGTCTAATCTTGATTGGGGTTATCTAGCTAATGATTTTATTGACGATACTCATACTTATGAATATGAAGGGATCTGCTTTTATGATTGTTTTCTTAATAATGTACACAGTGCCCAGAGTATATACATTCCCCAGAGAGAAATTAGGTCTAATAATAACGATCCCAAATGGGTTAACAGGAGGTTAAAGCATCTATTAGGGGTGAAAAGGGGAATTTATAGGCGCATCAGAAGAGGAGAGGTTAACCTTACTGACCAATATGTTCAGCTTAAAAGAGAAGTAAAAAAGGCGATTAGAAAGGCTAAACGTGACTATGAAATTAGAGTCGCTAATGAATCAAAGACTAATCCAAAGGGTTTTCTTTCAAGTGTATAGGACGAAGGTGAAGGAAAAAGTAGGACCTCTGAAATCTGGGAATGAACAGCTGACGGATAATGAACTCGAAATGTGTTCCTTATTTAATGACTATTTTTTGTCAGTTTTTACACAGGAAGATGTAAATGAGATTCCAGTAATTAACAATTATTTAGTTCCTGATGAATATAAGTTAACTAATATTACTGTCACGAGGGACATGGTTATTAAACAGATAGACAAACTGAAACAAAATAAGTCCCCGGGACCCGATGAGTTGTTTTCAAGGGTACTTAAGGAATGCAAGATGGAGCTTAGTCAGCCATTAACGAGTGTATTCAATGCGTCCATCCTTACCAGTGTTGTGCCAGAGATGTGGAAGATGGCTAATGTGGTTCCCATATTCAAATCAGGGGATAAGTCCACTCCTTCAGATTACCGTCCAATAAGCCTGACATCTATAGTGGGCAAGTTATTAGAATCAATTATAGCTGACATTATCAGAAGTCACCTTGAAGAGCATAACTTGATGAATGAATCTCAGCATGGATTCACGAGAGGTCGTTCCTGCCTGACAAACTTACTGACGTTCTTCAATAGAACATTTGAGGCAGTTGACAGTGATAAGGAATATGATATTGTTTATTTGGATTTTAGTAAAGCCTTCGACAGAGTACCTCACAAGAGACTCTTAAGAAAAGTGGCAGCTCATGGTATAGGAGGTAAAGTTCTAGCATGGATTGAGGCATGGCTTACCAATAGAAAGCAGAGAGTTACCATTAATGGAGTGAAATCTGAATGGGGATTAGTCACTAGTGGCGTTCCACAAGGATCAGTTTTAGGCCCTCTCTTGTTCATAATTTACATTAATGACCTTGATGAAGGGATTACTAGTGACATGAGTAAGTTTGCTGATGATACAAAGATAGGCCGTATAATTCACTCTGAGGAGGATATCAATGAACTCCAGGACGATTTGAACAAATTAATGTCTTGGTCTGAGAAATGGCAGATGAAGTTTAATGTGGATAAGTGTAAGGTACTTGCCCTTGGTAATGAAAATAACCCTCGAAGCTATAATCTAGGTGAAGTAGAGCATTGTCATAAAAGAATGTGAAAAAGACTTGGGAGTCATGGTAAGCAGAAATCTAAAGCCAAGACAGCAGTGCCTCAGTGTGCGCAACAAGGCCAACAGATTACTTGGATTTATCTCAAGAAGTATAAGTAACAGAAGTCCAAAAGTTATTTTACAGCTCTATACATCACTAGTGAGGCCTCATTTAGATTATGCTGCTCAGTTTTGGTCCCCTTACTACAGGATGGACATAGACTCATTAGAGAACATACAGAGAAGAATGACTAAAATGATTTACTGTGTAAGGAACCTCCCGTATGAAGATAGGCTTAAAGCCTTAAATCTCCACTCTCTGGAGAGGCGGAGAATGAGGGGAGATATCATTGAAGTGTATAAGTGGATGACGGGCATAAACAAGGGAGACATTAATAAAGTACTGAGGGTGTCGAACCAGGTAAGAACCAGGAATAATGGATTTAAGCTGGATAAATTTAGATTTAGAAAGGACATAGGTAAGTACTGGTTTTCTAACAGAGTTGTAGATGCGTGGAACAGTCTTCCCAGTGGGGTGATAGAGGCTAGGACCTTGGGTAGCTTTAAGAAGAGACTGGACAAATATATGAGTGGGAGGGGCTGGGTGTGATTGGTGTTGGGGGGTGCGGGAGTTGTTTCTTGAGTAGCTTTAGGTAGATGTCGTTTTGATAAGGACCTGCCTCGTATGGGCCAGTAGGCCTTCTGCAGTGTTCCTACATTCTTATGTTCTTATGTTCTTAACACCTGACTACGTTGGGTTCTTGGGTTAGGTCATTGGGAGACATGGACCTGTCTCACATGAACCAGTAGGCCTGCTGCAGTGTTCCTTCTTTTTTATGTTCACAAGTATTTTCTATTCTGTCGCTTCAGATGAGAGTGTAGATCCTAGTATCTAAACCTATCTCCACAGGATATTCATAAAATAAGTGAAACATCCATGTATTTCCACCTTTAAATTTATTCCTGACTATGGAACTGAACTTCTCCAATCTCAAATCTATGACATCAAGGGTGATGGACTGATTACATCGTCTTCATATCTCTACTGTTCCTGCCTAATTTCTGTATTCGACTGAAGAAGCCTACTGTGAAGGCGATACGTTTCGGAATAAAGTTGCCTAACTGTTGCCTGTGAGTCTTACCTACCAACCTCTCAGTACTGTATACCAGACACTGCAACAAAATGGCATCTTAGTACAGAAAACACCTCTTGTATTTGAGTGGCTCTTGCAAATGAGTGGATAGAGTTATCAGACCTTATTTTTTAGGGAGCATTGAAAATTGCCTAGCTACAGCATCTTATGTATGTTTGTAAGAATACAGACAATATGCAAAGTAAAAGAACACATTTGCAACTAAAGTTACATTTCATAAAGTGTGACATTAGTTGCACTTTTGTCCTTGTGTTTTTCATAAAAACATAAGAAAGGAGGAACACTGCAACAGGCCTGTTGGCCCATACTAGGCAGGTCCTTTACAATTCATCCCACTAACAAACATTTGACCAACCCAATTTTCAATGCTACCCAAGAAATAAGCTCTGATGTTCAAGTCCCACTCAAATCCAACCCCTCCCACTCATGTATTTATCCAACCTAAATTTGAAACTACCCAAAGTCCTAGCCTCAATAACCCAACTAGGTAGTCTGTTCCACTCATCTACAACCCTATTTCCAAACCAATACTTTCCTATGTCCTTTCTAAATCTAAACTTATCTAATTTAAATCCATTACTGCGGGTTCTCTCTTGGAGAGATATCCTCAAGACCTTGTTAATATCCCCTTTATTAATACATAGGAACATAAGAAAGGAGGAACACTGCATCAGGCTTGTTGGCCCATACTAGGCAGGTCTTTTACAATTCATCCCACTAACAAACATTTGACCAACCCAATACCTATCTTCCACTTATACACTTTGATCAGGTCTCCCCTCATTCTTCGTCTAACAAATGAATGTAACTTAAGAGTCTTCAATATTTCTTCATAAGGAAGATTTCTAATGCTATGTATTAATTTAGTCATCCTACGCTGAATGTCTTCTAACGAATTTATGTCCATTCTGTAATATAGAGACCAGAATTGAGCTGCATATTCTAGGTGAGGCCTTACTAATGATGTATAAAGCTGCAGCATGACCTCTGGACTTCTGTTGCTTACACTTAAGAACATAAGAACATAAGAATGTAGGAACACTGCAGAAGGCCTACTGGCCCATACGAGGCAGGTCCTTATCAAAACGACATCTACCTAAAGCTACTCAAGAAACAACTCCCGTACCCCTTGACACCAATCAAACCCAGCCCCTCCCACTCATATACTTGTCCAGTCTCTTCTTAAAGCTACCCAAGGTCCTAACCTCTATCACCCCACTGGGAAGACTGTTCCACGCATCTACAACTCTGTTAGAAAACCAGTACTTACCTATGTCCTTTCTAAATCTAAATTTATCCAACTTAAATCCATTATTCCTGGTTCTTACCTGGTTCGACACCCTCAGTACTTTATTAATGTCTCCCTTGTTTATGCCCGTCATCCACTTATACACTTCAATGATATCTCCCCTCATTCTACGCCTCTCCAGAGAGTGGAGATTTAAGGCTTTAAGTCTATCTTCATACGGGAGGTTCCTTACACAGTAAATCATTTTAGTCATTCTTCTCTGTATGTTCTCTAATGAGTCTATGTCCATCCTGTAGTAAGGGGACCAAAACTGAGCAGCATAATCTAAATGAGGCCTCACTAGTGATGTATAGAGCTGTAAAATAACTTTTGGACTTCTGTTACTTATACTTCTTGAGATAAATCCAAGTAATCTGTTGGCCTGGTTGCGCACATTGAGGCACTGCTGTCTTGGCTTTAGATTTCTGCTTACCATGACTCCCAAGTCTTTTTCATATTCTGTATGACCAAGCTCTACTTCACCTAGATTATAGCTTCGAGGGTTATTTTCATTACCATGGGCAAGTACCTTACACTTATCCACATTAAACTTCATCTGCCATTTCTCAGACCAAGATATAAATCCCAGTAATCTATTTAAATCCCATTAATCTAACAGAGTTGTAGATGCGTGGAACAGTCTTCCCAGTGGGGTGATAGAGGTTAGGACCTTGGGTAGCTTTAAGAAGAGACTTGACAAATATATGAGTGGGAGGGGCTGGGTTTGATTGGTGTCAAGGGGTACGGGAGTTATTTCTTGAGTAGCTTTAGGTAGATGTCGTTGTGATAAGGACCTGCCTCGTATGGGCCAGTAGGCCTTCTGCAGTGTTCCTACATTCTTATGTTCTTATGTTCTTATTAACAAACTATAGTATTAACAAACTATAGTATTAACAAACCAAATTACCCTATTACCAAACTAAAAGTACCCAATTACCCAACCAAACTACCCTATTACCAGAGACCTTTCTTTCGATATCAGCACATGTTCAGAAAATTGGGAAGCAAATGCCAAGATCATTTTCAGTTTTACCCAAGCAATGATCTTTGATAACTGTTTCACCTGAGATGCATGTTCAATTTAAATACAACCTGTCTTACTCACAAATTTATCCAACCAAAATTTGATGCTACCCAATGTTTTCCCATCAAAAACTAGAGTGCAAAAAAATTTCTCTAATGCACAATTCAATTTACAAACGAATACCTGACTACGTTGGGTTCTTGGGTTAGGTCATTGGGAGACATGGACCTGTCTCACATGAACCAGTAGGCCTGCTGCAGTGTTCCTTCTTTTTTATGTTCACAAGTATTTTCTATTCTGTCGCTTCAGATGAGAGTGTAGATCCTAGTATCTAAACCTATCTCCACAGGATATTCATAAAATATGTGTACGAATGGTATATAATACCGACAAGATGAGATTAAGACACATGTGCAACATCTGGGTATCTTTATTGTAGACGTTTCGCCATCCAGTGGCTTTATCAATACAAATTCTAGGACATATGTCGTGAATGTCCTCAGAATTAAGATTCCATGATGTTGCAGTGTCTGACAAGTTGTGTACGAATGGTATATAATACCGACAAGATGAGATTAAGACACATGTGCAACATCTGGGTATCTTTATTGTAGACGTTTCGCCATCCAGTGGCTTTATCAATACAAATTCTAGGACAAAGATACCCAGATGTTGCACATGTGTCTTAATCTCATCTTGTCGGTATTATATACCATTCGTACACAACTTGTCAGACACTGCAACATCATGGAATCTTAATTCTGAGGACATTCACGACTTATGTCCTAGAATTTGTATTGATAAAGCCACTGGATGGCGAAACGTCTACAATAAAGATACCCAGATGTTGCACATGTGTCTTAATCTCATTCATAAAATAAGTGAATCATCCATGTATTTACACCTTTAAATTTATTCCTGACTATGGAACTGAACTTCTCCAATCTCAAATCTATGACATCAAGGGTGATGGACTGATTACATCGTCTTCATATCTCTACTGTTCCTGCCTACTTTCTGTATTCGACTGAAGAAGCCTACTGTGAAGGCGATACGTTTCGTAATAAAGTTGCCTAACTGTTGCCTGTGAGTCTTACCTACCAACCTCTCAGTATTGTATACCAGACACTGCAACACAATGGCATCTTAGGCTAGGACTTTGGTTAGTTTCAAATTTAGGTTGGATATATACATGAGTGGGAGGGGTTGGATTTGAGTGGGACTTGAACATCAGAGCTTATTTCTTGGGTAGCATTGAAAATTGGGTTGGTCAAATGTTTGTTAGTGGGATGAATTGTAAAGGACCTGCCTAGTATGGGCCAACAGGCCTGTTGCAGTGTTCCTCCTTTCTTATGTTCTTATGAAAAACACAAGGACAAAAGTGCAACTAATGTCACACTTTATGAAATGTAACTTTAGTTGCAAATGTGTTCTTTTACTTTGCATATTGTCTGTATTCTTACAAACATACATAAAATGCTGTAGCTAGGTTTGTAATAGGGAAATTGATGGAAAAAAAAGGTCTACATAGTAGAGTTGTTGACGCTA